>VOQZ01000322.1:0-164937 GCA_008079305.1 Phytophthora palmivora | reverse complement strand
AAGGCGCAGTCAACGCCCTGCAGTTCAACCCACACGAAGACAGTGCACATTTGCTGGCTTCGGGAGGCAGCGACGGTGAAGTATACATTATGTCGTTGGAGAAACTGGCCAGCCCAGGTGTTTTTACGCCTGGAGCCCCACTACCCCTCAGCTCAGGCCAACGAGATCACCAGCGTGGCGTGGAACACTCAAGTGAACTATATTCTGGCTACAGGGTCGCAGAATGGAACAGTTGTGGTATGGGATCTTAAGCAGAAGAAGCCGTGGTGTGAACTGCGTGACCCCGCGCGTGGAGCTGCCACTGCGATTGCGTGGAACCCTAATGAGGGACTACAGATTGCTACTGCGCCTCGGGTGATGACCAACACCCCTCAGTGAGCTCTGGGACCTGCGTAACTCAACCAGTACGCCACTGGCTGAGTTCCACGACCACACTGCTGGTGTTCTTTTCGATGTCGTGGTGCCCCAACGATCCTGGTCTCATTTTGTCGTGCGGTAAGGACAATCGCACGCTACTCTGGGATCTCTTTTCTCGTAAAACAGTGGTAGAATTCCCGTCGGACGCCCCGAATGCTCCCCCCATGGGATCAGACCAATTTTTTGGTGGTGGTCTTGCTGGCCAGCGTCGTTGGAATGTTCAGTGGTCTCCTCAGGTTCCTGCAGTTGCTTCGACGTGCACACTAGATGGTAAGGTACAGATTTGGGGTCTCTCTGGTGGTGGCAACCCGGCTTGCCGTCCTCCGAAGTGGATGCGTCGTCCGGTTGGTGCTTCCTTTGGATTCGGTGGTAAACTGGTGACCATCGCCAATCCGCAGGAACCTGCGGCCCCCAACGGTGACCACCGTCGTCTTATCCACATGCAGCGAGTGATTAGTGACACAGGACTGGTGGTAGAGGCCGAGGCCTTGGACCGCTCGCTTGAAACGAAGGATTTCAAGGGACATTGTGAGCAGAAGATTGCGTCCGCGGCAACCGCCGAGGAACGTAGTGTATGGAGTTTCATGAAGATTCTGTTCGAGAAGGATGCCCGTCAGCACCTCCTGCTTCACCTTGGTTTGGATGCGGAAAAGATTAACGAGTTGAACGCCAAGTTTAATCCGGAAGCCGCAGCTGCACAAAAAGCTGCAGCTGCTCAGGCTGCTGTCGACTCAGCAGCACAGGCCCCTGGACCACAAGTGGACCCCGTGACAGGAGCGCTACTCAGTGACCGGATCGATGTGCGTATTCTTTGTTGTTGGCAATCTCAATCACTTGTTCGTGTACCTCACTGTATTCTTATTGTGATGTTCGCTGCAGTCTGCGGAAGATGTGTTCTCATCGGGCTTTCACCCGAATGGAGCTAACGATACTGCCGCTACTACTCCAGCTTCTCCGTTGTCGGATGTCGCTGCTCTTGCAGCTGCACTTCCCTCTGCATTGGACCAGGACAAGAGCAAGCGTGTGGATGCTGTTCCAGCACCCGTATACACAGAAGAGTCCGAGAACACGTTGATGCAGGCGCTTCTGGTGGGCAACTTTGAGGTGGCCGTTAACTGTTGCTTAGCCTACAACCAGCTTGCGGACGCCCTTCTGCTCGCTTCCTGCGGCGGGCCTGAGCTGTGGGAGAAGACCCAGCGCGCGTTCTTTGCCCATCAGCAACGCCCTGTGATGCGTGTGGTATCGGCAATCATTAAGAACGAACTAACTGAGCTTGTGGAGGTATCGGATCTTACAGAGTGGCGTGAGACTTTGGCTATCCTGAGCACCTACGCCAAGAGTGAAGAGTTTCCGTCACTATGTGATAAACTAGCTGCGCGACTGGAGACAGCTGGTGACTTGCACTCTGCTACGTTGTGCTTTATGTGTGCTGTGAACGTCGAGAAAACTGTGAATGCGTGGTGCAAGGAAAGCGAGTTGGAGGCTCGTACGCACGGTCACACCTTTGCGCTTCACCGACTCGTTGAGAAAGTATCGGTGTTTGCCATGGCTGTCGATCAACCCGACCAATCCATGGGCCCCGAGGTGGCCCAACGTTTCGCTGAATATGCTTCTTTGGTACGTTGCATGCAAGTACTTGAGCACATTGGTAGAACTGTTATGAACTTACCTTACCCTAATATAATGTTATGGTGTGTTAGATGGCTGCGGAAGGCCGTTTGGATATTGCTGCGAAGTACGCTCGCTTCCCAGACCTCAGTTGCGCGATCTTGAAGGACCGCATTTACAATGCTTACCCCATGCAGGGCTACCAGCCTCCTCCATTCCCTTTCGACGTGGTCCAGATTCAGTCGCAGGCACAGATTCAGCAGCAACAGCAACAGCAGCAGCAACAACAGCAACAACAGCAGCAACGCCAGGCTGCCCAGCAGCAGAGGGGTTACGGCAACAAGCCCGCATACGGAGCAGGAAGGAACCAGTTTGGTGCGCCTGCTGCACCAACGCCTGCTCCCGCTGCTGCTCCGATGCCTACACCTGGTGGCTTTGGTGGCCACAGTGCGGGGTACCCACAACAACAGCATACACCGGCACCGACGCCAGCTTTCCCTGGACGTCCTGGTGGTTATCAACCAGCGCCTCAGCAGCCTGGATATTCCGGTGCTCCAGGTATGCCGCCACAGCCTCAGCAGGCTGGAGGTTTCCCGAATCCGCAGCAACCAGCTTACCCAGGTCAGTCCACGCCGTCTCCGTATCCTGGAAACCCGGCGCCGGCACCGTTCCCGGGTCAGTCTACGGCTCCTCCTCCATTCCCAGGTCAGGCGCAGCAACAACACCCCCTCAGCAACAGCCGGGGTACGGTCGCCCTCAGCAACAAGGCTTTCCAGGCCAGCACCCTCCGCAACCAGGTTTCCCGTCGGGCCCCCCGTCATCGTCAAGTAACCGTCAGCCGATGTACTCAGGTCCTCCGTCGACGGGTGGCACACCCCACATGCCTGGCATGCCATCACCTGCTGGTTACGGCAATGCTCCTCGTCCAGGAACAGGCTTTGGTGCTCCTGCTGCAGCTCCGGCTTCTCCATCTATTCCTCAAGGTACGGGTGTAAATCCGCTTACTGCTGCGATGGGGTCGTCACGTATTGCAAAACCCTCTGTTGATATGAGCTCGCACCAACGCGACGGGTTTGTCAGTAGTGTGGGTAACAAGGAACTGACACTCAAATATGGGAATGCCACGACAGCCTCTCTTTCGCCTGTCGCGAACGCCGCCCCAAAGAGCGACTTTCCTCCGGATGTTGTGCCCGGAAGCACCGAGAATGTCGGCCCGCAGGACCTTCCTATCGTGAATGCGTTCAACGATCTCGTGAGCCAGCTTCAGGGTCTCCCTCTCACCATGGTACGTTCAAGGCGATTTTAACGTTCATCATGTATAGTACTGACCAGTATATTTGTGTGTAGATGGAGCAGAAGCAGTTGCAGGAGATTCAAAAGGGCAAGGAGATCATGTTCACCAAGCTCAACATTGGCGCTTTGTCGCCGGAGGTTGTATCCCGACTACACGAGATGGTGGCGTGCTTCGGACAACGTGATTTTGGCAATGCTCAGACCATCTATGTGGCTCTTACTGCCTCGGACTGGGCACAGCACAAGGACTGGTTGCGTGGACTCAAATCGCTCATTCACATCTCCATGAAACGTTTTAGATAAGCAAGCAATCCACATAGTAGGCGGCTGGAGAGGTACAGGACAATAAGCGGCTACAGGTCACGAAGTGAAGTGATCGCATAGGTCCCCCGTAAGCCGTGTGCAGATAAAACTAGGCAAGTGTTCGTTTGAATGTTGTGACTTGCTCGAAACCGAGAAATCAGCAGCATAAAGAGGTGCGCAATAGTATCAGGTCCGTGCTGCACAGTGACAAGCACGTACCAAGTCACAGTGCCGAGATTCCGAGTAAAAGTGACGAAGCCTGATACGTCTAAGCTCAAGGTCATGGAGTCTTTATCTCTCACAACGTGCTCAAAGTTCGTCGTAGACACGAACATCTGACTACATGAGACCAGGCACGTAAAGTTTTTGGGTGATCGCTCAACTTCCGGTTCGTGTGTAACATAGCCGTGCATCGTTTACGATTGGTTGAAAATCTTCTCTAGCCAATCACAAGGCACCATTTTTCGGCTTCAACTTGACAGGTGCAATGCAACGCAGCACGTGTGGATCGCCGGCCACAGTTAATAACGCACGTTGTGAATCTCATTCTCCCAGCAGCTCTCTAGCGCCACAATATTTTTCGCCAAGTAGCTCGGATTACAATGCCCGACAGCAACAACAAAGTACTCACGACCGCTACATTCAACCCCAAGGTCGTCAAGGCCGAGTACGCCGTACGTGGCGCGCTGGTGCTGCGTTCCAACGAGTATTTAGACCGTCTAGCCCGCGGTGACAAGTCCCTGCCCTTTGACAAGGTCATCCCGTGCAACATTGGCAACCCGCTGGTGCTCAAGCAGGAGCCCATTGAATTCCACCGACAAGTGCTGGCACTTGTCAATGTACCGGGCCTCGTGGACCAGCCGGAGGCGAAGAAGATCTTCCCGCCGGATGCTATTGAGCGCGCTAAGTTCTACATTGACAACATCGTGGGTGGCACTGGTGCTTACGGCCACAGTAAGGGCACGGCCGTCGTGCGTGAAGAGGTTGCGCGCTTCATGCAGCGCCGTGACAACCACCCGGCCGACCCGGAGGACATTTACCTCACAGACGGTGCCAGTCCGGCCGTACAGAACTCGTTGTTGGCTCTGATCCGTGACGAGAATGATGCCATCTTGGCCCCCATCCCGCAGTATCCGTTGTACTCGGCCGCCATTGCCATTAATGGTGGTACCCTGGTGGGTTACTACCTGGACGAGGAGAACGCCTGGGGTCTTGATGAGAAGGAGCTGGCGCGTGCTGTGAAGGAGGCTCGTGATGCCGGTAAGACGGTTCGTGCCATGGCTGTGATCAACCCTGGCAACCCTACCGGTCAGTGCTTGTCGGAGAAGAACATTGAGGAGATTATCAAATTCTGCAAGGAGGAGGACATTTTGATTCTGGCTGACGAGGTGTACCAGGAGAATGTGTACGCTGAGGGCAAGAAGTTCTTTTCGTTCAAGAAGGTGCTGCGTGACATGGGTAAGGCATACGACGGCGTGGAGCTCATTTCGTTCCACTCGACGTCGAAGGGTTTCACTGGTGAGTGCGGTCGTCGCGGTGGCTACATGGAGCTGGTCAACATCGACGAAGGTGCCAAGGATCAGTTCTACAAGCTCATGTCGGTGAATCTGTGCTCGAACATTGAGGGTCAGCTGATGGTAGGAATGATGACCAACCCACCACAGCCTGGCGATGCGTCGTACGAGCGCTACGCTGAGCAGCGTGATGGCACTCTTGCGTCACTGAAGCGCCGTGCCGTTAAGCTCGTGAAGGCGTTCAACGAGCTTGAGGGAGTCACGTGCAATGAGACCGAGGGTGCATTATACACATTCCCTAACATCACAATTCCAGCCAAGGCCGTCGAGGCCGCTAAGGAAGTGGGAATGGCACCGGATGCATTCTACTGCATGCAGATGCTGGACGAGACGGGAATTGTGGTTGTTCCTGGCTCGGGTTTCGGTCAGAAGGAAGGTTCGTGGCACTTCCGCTCAACGATTCTGCCACCCGAGGATGCTGTGGACGAGGTGATCGAGAAGACGGTCAAGTTTCATGTCAAGTTCATGGACAAGTATCGAGAAAACTGTGCGAGGACAGCTTAACCCGCTGGCACAGAAGTGAAGTCTGGTGCTCTATTGCTTTGAGGTGTTGTTGTTAAATATTCTGTTAAGCAATTGGATTGAATTGTAAGGGACTCAACGTACTGGTAAGGGTGTGGATTAATGCTCCTAGCGTTTGGGAGTTCCTGGTACGGAGGCTTTCTGTGATTTGAGAGCACTCACACCCCCGTTGTCTATTGTTCCTAACCTGCTCGTGGGTCCTGGTGCCAGGGTAAGAGTGTTGCTACTGGGCTTTGTGCTTCCCAATGGACTTGCTTCGCGCTTGGCTGGTGCCGACGGCCTGATAATGGGGATTTTAGTGATTGTACCTGTATCTTTAGGCAAACCTGTTCCTGATCTTGTGGGGCCTGATGCGTTCTTGCCTCCAGAGACTACGATTTTACCCGTTGAATTCGCAACTTTGACTGCTGGTGGCATCTTCGCGTGACCAGGTCGAGCGGTGGCGCAATTTGGAAGCGTCGTTATTGATGGTGCAGGCTTGCTTGGCGCTTTCGGTGCTGTCGTTTTCATTTTACTTGGGTCAGCTTTCGATCCAATGCCCATTGCCAGTGCCATCGAATTACTTCCGCTACCCATGCCCAAACTACCCCCCAAGGTTCCCCCGACCCCATAGCATTTGCTCGTCCGGTGTCTTTCCCAGGCATTCGTGCAATTTTGTTCACTAGGTCGAATGACTTGACGCGAGCCCGCCGAACCACCTGCCCGTCCTTCCCCACCACTAAAGTGTACTCAAGCATGCTGGACCACTTGGAATCTGCCGACGAATCCTCATGATCGGTCATCAGTCCCAAATTTTCTTCTTCACTTAGCTTTCGCTTATCATCAGCATCATCTTGAGGCCGCCGTGGTTGGCCCACGCTACTCGCCTCGACAATTTGGCGAGTTTCGTAAAGCGCATTGGCGACGTCCCGGTCACTGTCAATAGTTGATTCGTCTAGGAATTGTCGAATACGATTCATAGACTTATCATCCGATAAGTAAGCGAGTGCATTTTTCCACAGTGGCACGAGCGAGATTGCTTTGAGTCGAACATTGGGCACGGGATCATCAAGCAAGTCAATAGCGACTTCGAGAAAATTGCGTTGGCAATATAGTCGACTGTTCACATTCAAAGCATAGACGCAGGCATCCAGGTAGAGAATCCGACGCCAATAACTTTTAGAATGACCATATTCAGTCCGAAGCCTGCTGAGCAAGGAATATCGATGACTGGCGGTGTCGTTGTAGCGAATGCATTTGAGCACTACTTGCATTGCAAGTAACTGGACTGGACGTGCTCCATCTTCTATAAAATCGAAAATGATTGGGATCACCATTTCGTACATCTGCACAGATGAGAACCAGGACGGAAAGCTCTGTAACGTCTCAAGAAATACGAGCTGGTCTCGATTTCGACTGGATGGTAGAATGCCATGATATTCCACGACTGATTTGATGACTGAATCGAGGATCGCAGCCTAGTAAGATAACCAATTAAGGGCAAATAAGGACAACTCGATCAAGCAACAAGACAGCATACCTTTTGCTCCTCATCGCACGGACTAATCATGACTGACAGCAATTGTGGTGCTCGAGATATTGCCATTCCTTGAACAATAGGTGATTCATCATTCATCAGGTTCAAAATTAATGTTTTGAGATATCGCATCGCTCGTTGTTGCCCAAGTAATGTGGCAACTTCGTGAATCCCAGCAGCTATGTGATGCCGAACCTACGCCAAGCTATACGAGTTAGTCGCTGTGTAGCTCCGATTTCAAGCGCATGCAAAATAGTACCTCTTCATTGGGATCATTCGCCAGCTTAGTCAACAAGTCATCCATCAACGTTGATACATACGTCGATCCATAAGCTTGCACAATTGCAGGAAAGTTGTACGCGCAATATTGCCGAATTTCGAGCTCTTCGTGGGAGCACAGCTTCGAGTAACTTTGAAGAAATACTGGACCAGCATCGTTTCCAAGGTGGTTCAGCACTGCTAGCTTAGTTACTAGCTGTCCGAATTGTTCCGCTAGAGAAGGCACCAAGTAGTCTGGAAGTGATTCTGCTATACCGATAAACTCAGGAATTATCTGCTTCGCTCGATCCCGAGCAGGAAAAAAGTCAAAAAGAGAAAGGAGGGCGAGGAACGCGATTTGCTTGACCTGGGAAATATACATGAGGTCAACAACAATAACAGAAACGAAGGAGAATTCGATAGAAGTCATACCTGTTCCTCTTCGTCATTAAGCAATTCCAGCAACTCGGGAAGGAGCTCCTTGCAAGCATGCTCTTCTCTGCAAATCGACAAGCATGATAAATAAAATGAAATTTCTTAACGAGGCCAAAATATGCAACTTACCCTATTGCCCGTGCCAAACCGTCCAGTTGAATACACATGCATTTGCGAACCTCAGCATCTGTATCTTGGCACAACGCCATCATCTACCAACAAGATGGAGTTAGTTTTGCATCTTGGACGAAAAATAAAATAATGCGAATGACACCTTCTGAAAATAAAGTCCTTCAATGTCAGGAGCAGACAAGAGATTCAATGCAGTGATTGCACCCAGAATGAAGCAGCAAATAAGTCTCGATCCAGGTGTTTGAGATACATCGCCCTTTTCAATAGCCACTCGTAGAATCTGCAGCAAAAATTTGCGTTAGCACATCAATAATTATAGTTCTTGTTGGCGATGAGCGTACCTGGGTCTTCTTCAGGGCTGTGCCAATTCGCGGAAGCAGTGCAACTACTGATAAACTTGCTTCTTCAGCAAAATCCTTTTGCTGGATTTCAGAGATAATGTCGAGCGCAAAAGGAACCAACATTTTAGCTACCTGTTCGTCTGAGAGGAGAAACACTACGTTCTTCTTCTCTGTTCGACACGTCTCAAGCTGCCGAGCATATTCTTCATGGAATGTGACGGTCGGGTAGCTCACTACTTTACCATCAACCGTTGCACACGCCAAGCTCGCGAGTCCCTTGAATAACTCGAAAAGGACAGCAGCATCCGCATTCATCTCGGACTCAAACTTTTGCCAAACTCCCTACGAAATGACAGGGTTAATGATCAATATTGGGGTGGTGGTGCTGCCTGCTTTACCTTCATGCAATCTAAAATAATGGAGATATTTGTCTTGGAGTTGTTGCTTGCCAGGATCTTCGGTAGTGAGTTCAATATACTGATCTTTTGCTTGTCGAGCCCTGTCTTGAGGAGCTTTTCCGCTCGCTCCATCTCTGGCATGTTTTCGTCTACATTGAGTTTTTCAAGGTCTGATTGCGACTGACAAAGTAGAAAAACTTAGCCGATAGTTCTCGTCTCAACATATCAACAACCAATTGCACTCAACGTCACGTACCAAAGTGTCTTCGCGTTCGAAGCATTCTGCCTCACGTTCATTAAAGAACCCCAGGTCTTCCATGGTGAAGGATGTACTGTGAAGCGGTTAACGGGATCACAGCGAAATTTCCTCTTCATCCCCCGGTGCGCACACACCAAGTCGGCGAGCCTGTTCCGCCGCGTCTTAATGGCACTACGGCGAGTTCACGCTCGCGCTGTCGTCTTTGGACGCGCCTTCTCCTTAGATAGAACTCACAGGTAGTCATCACGCTAGCTGCTATTTTTGAGGGCTCGAAACCACTTGCTTGGTGATGCTACATGTTCAATATGACTTATATACGAGCTTCTAGCTGATGCTTTCTTCAAGAGGCATGATCTCGACGTATTTTTGCCAAATGTACGCCACTTCCTTCTCCTTGCCTTCGATGAGCTGTTGCTGCCGTCGGTACTCCGTCTCTCGCTGGGATTCGCTTAGTAAAACTTCTTCACGTAAACGGAATATCTCCTTTCGAAAAAGCTTCTCTTGCACCTGTGCCTTCTCCACAGCAGTAGTCAACTTCGCCACCTTTTCTCTGAGCGCCACCACGAGC
The DNA here is from genome assembly GCA_008079305.1 of Phytophthora palmivora. Classification (NCBI taxonomy): domain Eukaryota; phylum Oomycota; class Peronosporomycetes; order Peronosporales; family Peronosporaceae; genus Phytophthora; species Phytophthora palmivora. Next base: position 155,313 of record VOQZ01000322.1, on the reverse strand, counting down.
TTTTGCTTGTCTAGTTGATGTTCAGTTACATCGAGTTTGTCTCGTTCATGCTCCTCGTTCTCTTGTCTGCGCTCACGTTCGACTTGTTCCAGTTTGTCCTGACGATCTTGGCACTGTTTCCGAAGTGACTCAATCTTCAGTTCACGCTTCGCTAACTGCGCTTTCCATAACTGCTGGCTCGACTCGGCAGCTTCTACTTGTTGTCGGAGTGTCGCCACCAACTCACGCTCCTTCTTGCGTAAGTTCGAGTTCTGCAGCTTAAGCTCGTCCACTGACATCATGACACCTTGTACCTTCGCCTTCCAGACACGCACGTCGTCGGCTTTTGTCTGAAGTTCCTGATTCAGCTCTCGTTCTGCAGCTTTCTGCACTGATAGTTCACGATCTACACGGTGGAACTCGCTCTCCCAGTGCTCACACTGCTTCTCCTTCGATTGTAACGCAACTTCGATTGCTTTTTCGCGCTGTTCACCTTCATGAAGCTGCATTTCGCGCGTCAAGATACTGCGGTTGGCTTCTGCTACCTGCGTCTCGAGACTCTCAACCTGGGTGATTGTATCTGCCACAAATGCCATACGACACTCGAGCTCGTCCGACGTCTCGTGGAGCTGCGTCGTCACGGATGCCACTCGATCCTGCAGCGCCGCAATCTCTTCATCTCGAGCTCGCAACTTCCCGCGCAGAGCACGCACCTGGGCTGCCAGCTCTAGCTCCACTCTCGCTTCACCGTCGCTGTGCATCGCGTCTCTTGGTAATGAAGAGACACAAATGAACAGGTCGGACTAGCAATTGATGTGCAAGCGAGCCGACCAAGATTCGCTAGATTCACTGCAGCAACGCGAACGAAATCGACACAGATCGAAAGCATTCCCATTCTACTAGGACCGACAATGGGCGACATCCAAAAATCGCACATGTCCATCATAAATCTGATCATATGCGAGGGTTTGTGTGCAACTTAGTCCGTCATTTCGAGCCCTCTTGTGATGGCCATGTCCGAGACATGCCCAACAAAAATCACGCAAATCAAAGTGCGGGATGGAGATCGATGTATCGAAGGGTGTTTAACCTCACCACCATTCGTTTTGCACACAAACTCATCAGCACTAGTACGCTCTTAGCTTGTCACTATCTCCACACCTCAAACGGTGCCAATACTGCCTCCGACGTGCCAGCCATCCCTGCCGCCAGCAGATTCAGTCTCCGATGGTCCCCAAAGCTCTCGACCAGCAGCTCATCGTAGAAGTTGTAGAGACCGAACATGATGGACTTGGACACCATGGCCTACACCAGCGGCGGCTTCACACGTCAGAACAGCATGAGCCAGTCCTCGCTTCGCACATTCTCGAACTCCTACCACGTGCTCAGCCCGAATAGCTGTGGATTAGCAACGCAGTGTGTTTAGAGAATAAGGTCATAGCGTTCGAGTTATTGCGATAGTGGCGCAGTACCTGCTGTCGGAACATGACTTTATTGGGCGGGAAGGTCACGACGATGTTGATGGCGGCAGCGGAGCCACCGCAGAAGAACCCACACAGGTGCAGAAAGCGCGCAAAGAAATTAGCATGCGGTTCGTCCTGCTCCTTCATTCGTGCTGTGACGGGGTCACTTGCTTGAGGGGGGTACATGAGGGGTACCACAGATAGGGTACCGCCTCTAGAAGTAGATATACTTCTGTGAGTATTCGTTATGTAGATACTCAGTTGTGAGTGATGTGGACCACACCACTGCACGTAGGTCTAGTGGCTGATGGCCAACCAACAGTATTTGACCTACTTTTATATGCATATATAGAACAAACTATAGTTAATTAGTTATTTGTATTACAGGCCAAATGCCCTAATTAATTTTAACAGCACGCTTCCTCAAGCAAGATGCTCGTGTGACCCCGTCACACTTGGTAGCACTTGTAGTCAATCCACGCCTACGCGGGTAGATTGACTACCTGAATCCTCTGTGGCTCCTACAAGGTAAGCCAGGATGGATAGAGGGGAGTTCCCTCATTTGACCGACTCTCAGTTTGAGTCGGTCCGGAAGATGGTGGGCATCTTTGGAGGAGATGCCCTCCGAAGCTTGGCGGCTGCTACGCCGGCCGAGCAGGTCGAACGCATCGAGGCGTTCGACGCGTATGAGCGAGGGCTTATCGCTCATGTACAGGGGCTGCAGGCCCCCGTGGCTGAGATGAAGCCAGCCCAACCTAAGCCGTTGAAGCTTAAGGTTAACCCCTATGAGGGGAAGGAGGGATAGAACCTCCACTTCTGGGTCAGAGAGGTAGAGCTCGCGATGGACGCGGCTCTCATCTCGACCGAGCGACTTCGGGTCGCATTTGCCCTGTCCAACCTGGGAGGTCGGGCGAAGACCTGGGCGTACACGCGCGAAGCGACAACGCCGGGTTGTTTCACAACCTGGGATCAGCCGTGTCAACAGCTTAGAGCCGCCTTCCTTCCGGCGAACTATGAGTATCGCCAGCGCTCGCGCTTCCTTACCTATAAACAAGGGAAGCGTGAGCTGCATGAGTACATCCAGGAGATGCGAGTACTCGCAGCATCTCTGGTGGGGAACCCCCTACCTGAACACATCAAGGTGTTCATGGATGGCCTGAAGGTGGGCCCATCCCGCACCCAGTTGTTCCGCGTGCACGCGAACACTATGGAGGAGGCGATACAGACCGCCCTCCAAGAGGAGTACAGCCACTGACTGGCTCGTACTCCTACGTCGGTGTGGCAAGGCCACAATGCGTCGACAGGCGCAGTGCAAGGAGCTCCAGCAACTGGAGCTAGCACCGGACCGGTACCCATGGAACTGGGTACGGCCGTACAGAGCTCCATCCGTTGCTACGGATGTGGGAAGCTCGGGCACATGCAACGTGCCTGCCCTGCGGGAGGGCAAAGGAAGTTATCTTCATACCTAGGGGCACAAGGGGCTTGTGGCAGACGCCGCGACCCAAGAGCCAGGGGAAGTGGGGTCTTCAGTAGGGGCGGGGCGCCCTACTGGGGAAGATCTAAGTCCCCATGGTAGGAGTGCGGACGGCGCACGCCATGGAGGCTTAGCCCCTGAGAGACTGGGTGCTCTCGAGACAAGGAAGAGCAGCGGCGGACTGCTCGTGGTACACGCGAGTGTACGGGGATATGGAGATCCCTTCAGAATCCTGATTGATTCTGGGGCGTCGACGAACTTTGCTCAACGCCAGACGATCGCGCGGAATGGCGACAAGTATGCCGATGTTTTTCGTGAAATCGAAGGCAGGGCCAGGTCTCGGTGAGACTGGCCGATGGTACGGTGGTTAACGTACCTGGGGTCCGGATGGACCTGGTTGTAACGTTTGAGGACTTTGACAGCACGGAGTCGTTCCTTGTCCTAGACATGGACAAGTACGACTTGATCCTGGGCATGCCGTGGCTCGAAAAGCACGAGCCCTGGATCGATTGGCGCGGCAACGCCATTGGGGCTAGCCGGCCCGCAGTCTCCGACAGAGCTTTGGTGAGTAATGTTCCTACCTCTGTCCGGGACTGGGGCGCCAGAGATGGTCACCAAGGCGCTTATGCGCCCGAAGAAGTGTTGGGAGTCACGGACGCCAACGAAGGTGTTGCGGTGAGCCTCGCAACCGGTCGTGAGACCAAGGCTCATTGCCAAGCGTGTGGGGTTGCTACGTCAGCAAGCCCCAACGATGAGAGTCGTCGAGCCGTATGGGCTGTGACGGTGACAGTGCCTAATAGCACTGACCAGGCGGGTAACATTGGTCCGCAAGCAGCAGAGGCTGCTGAGGAGAGCGCGGAAGGCATCTCCTGTGTCGGTAACATCGGTCCACAGGTGGATAACATAGTTCCACAAGCGGGTAACGTAGTTCCACAAACAGCTGAGGCTGCTGGGGAGGACGCTGAGAGCGCCTCCAGCGTGGGTAACATAGTTCCACGCAGGGTCGAAGAGACCGAGAAGATTGAGAGCGCAGCGTGCTTCTCTAGCGTGGGTAACGTAGCTCCACGCGGGGTCAAGAAGACCAGTACGAGGGCGGAGATGTCGTTGAACACCTCCCGTGTGGATAACAAAGTACCACACTCGGAGTCTGAGACTCCACCGGCACGGCCAGTCGAAGAGCAATGCCATGTCTTCGACGGCGTGTCCGGTCGTCAAGTGAAGGCAGGTGCTGTCCATCTGGAGGCACTGCCTGAGGTGTCAGCACTGCTGAACCTCGAGGAATTGTCCATGAAGGACTTCCTGGCCGAGTTGAAGGCCGAAGAGATTGCGGAGATGGTGCTCCTGAAGCCGGAGACCTCTCCTGAAGATTTGAACTCTTCCTCCGTAATGGACGAGGACGTTCTGGAGGGGTTCACGAAGCAGCGCGCAACGCGCAACGCGCTTGGGTTCTGAGATCCTCAAGAACCCGGAGGATTCAGTGTATCCTCTTGTGAAGGAATACTCGGATATGGTGTCGAAACACCCACCATCCCAACTCCCGCCGGATCGGGGAGTTCGGCACGAGATTGATCTCGTGCCTGGCACAAAGTACTGTGTCACGAGGCAGTGGCCTCTACCTCGCGAGCAGTGCGAGGTCATAGATGCCTTCTTCGCCGAAAAGGCGAAGTCGGGCATGGTGCGGGAGTCAAGTCCCCCCACTCGACGCCAACCTTCTGCGTTCGTAAAGCGAACGGGAAGTGGCGTCTGGTTCATGCTTACAACAAACTGAACAATGCGACGGTACCGGCACAGACGCCGATCCCTCGCAAGGATGTGTTGCTAAACAACATGTCGGGCTGTACGTTGTACAGCGCCCTGGATCTGGTTGACGGATACTACCAGATCCTGATGCGGGAGAGAGATGTGACGATGTGCCTCTGAATTTTCTAGGCACACCCGCAGCTGCCCAGCCGGGACGACCCGCACACTGATTCGGACTAAGATGATGGTTTTCGAGATGGGTATTGAGTGGGACTCCTGGGCGAATTGATGGTTTGGACTTTGGGGATGCAGATGTTCGGTTACGGAGAGGCTCACAGGTTGGAAGTGTACGCCCTGAATGGGTATCACATTCAGGATGCAATTATGACGCTCAGTCCGACCGCCGACTCCTTGACAGCAGGTATCCAAGAGAAGGAAGCAAGTGCCCTCGGAGAACGTATCCCGAGGAGCAGCCTACCTTGACGGAGCCGAACATCACCCAAAACACCCTGAAACTCCAAGGTTTCCACAATCACGACCCTACCTACACATGTAAACCCCAAGACAGTCTCCCTCATCCTGAAAGTTCGATCGCCTACCGGATACGAAGACTCCATCCGAAGTTATGCCGTACAACCCGAATGTACACCCCGAATGACAATACATCCTGAATGACCAAGCGACTGTCGAAGAACAAGATCGAAGATCAAGTTGCTGAAGATAAGTTCAGTCCGGAAGTCAGTTTACTGACATTCAAGCAGAGTCAAGACAGTGCGAGCCAAGAGTATCGCAATCAGATGAATACACCGTGCAAGAACAAGACCAGTGCTGCCGATCTCAGAAGAGCCGAGACATCGCTGATGAGTGTATGCAGATCCAAGTTCGACGTGACATTTCAAGTATAATGAGACCAAGTTTACCCGAGTGTGACCTCACGAAGTAAAGGAAGACCGCCAAAGAAGTACCAAGACTACCAAGATTGAAGAATTTAGAATGCCAAAGAGGTAGAAGATAATTTTAAACAGAGTTTGATTTGCGTTGAGAAGCACACGTGTCTTCGAGTTCGCTTCATATTGGGAAGCCTAAGTATCTTCGTCGCACAGGCAACCTAGGGAGGTCGCCGTACTTTTTAACACATCTCGTCAAGGAAGGACCACCTGGAGGACTGCTCACATTAGGAGGGCCCCAGAGTGAGGACGACTAAGGCCGCGCTAACTACGCGAAAACTCTCAACACGTTCAAGTCGAATTAACTTGGGGACCAGTGGGCTTGAACACTCGGAGTGATCCAGTTATTTTATTTGCTAAGTTGCTAGTGAACACTCCGAGTGCCCCTTGCATTTCATATTCATTTCCCTGCGATCTTAGGAGGTTTGGTAGTGATCACCCCTAGGATTTGACTGTTGATTACTGTGTGCTTAGGAAAGACATTCTATTGTTTCCCTCGAAGTTTTCGAGGGTGGTGCGCGTAGGGCATCCCGAAATTTACCTGTATTCGGGCGTGCTAACTAACTGACAGGCTGCATATTGTATATTCAAACTCTGTATTATTTTAGGTTATCTTTTGGGAAGAAGGTCTTTACTCGTGATCTCTCAACCCACATTCAGGACCCCCAGGATACGTACAACCTGGAAGTTCTTAAATTTTCTGTGTGTCTATCTTAGGAATACAAATACCCGGTGAAACCCGGTCCGCCGAATTAATCGACACCTATAGGGATTGCACAAGGTCACACGCCAACCTGGATCGAGTCTAGTACTTGATCCAGGACCTGTACTACCCGAAAAGTCGGTTCTTCTCGAAGGACCACCCCCCACTCTTCGGGCGCGCTATACTTTGGGCGGTAAAGTGTTCACCCACTTCGCCACAACTGGTGCGCGTGCCCGGATTCGAACCAGGGATTTCACCGACATTTTGTATTAAGTTAGATCTAGAGGGTGCTGAGAGCTACTAACCTTACTAATCTTGGGGTTATGAGTGAAGTTGAGAGCACACGCGAAGAAGGTGGACGCGGTCGAGGGCGCGGAGGAGCGCCAAGACAGTCGCGTCGAACTCGTGGGATGCAACCCGAAGCGCAGAAGCCTCTTGACGTTGTTGAGAAGGAAGCTCGCGAGGAGAAGAAGGCAGCGGAGCCGATGGACGCTCAAGAACAGCCGGATTCGGAAGACACTATTCAGGGGGCGCACCATGTTTCCCTGGATGAAGTCACCGAAGACGGCCAGAAGGAGAGCGCGCCGGTTGGCTCTGGCGGAGACTCCAGCTCGGATTCGAGAGTGGAGGTTGTGGGTGTGTCCGCCTCGGATGCACCCGTTCAGGCGTCTGTGGGAGGCGCCGCCGTGGTTGAGTGCCCGGCTGAGGAGATTTTGGTGAAGCCCCAGCCGGATGAAAATGTGATCAGCGTGGACGACGACGCGGAAGAGAAGATGGTTCCGGATGAGACGCCCACGATCAAGTTGGAAGGCCCATTGTCGACGGTCAAGGAAGAAGTGGTGCTTGAGGACTCGCAAGAGACCTCGCACCTGAAACCGGAGAAGTCGCCACCGTCTGACCTGCAAGTGTTGAAGTCAAGCTTCACAAGTACACCCGAAGCCCAGTCGCCAAGTAGATCCCGAATGGAGATCGACTTGACTGTGAATGAAGATCCAGTGGAACGCGAAGCACTATTCAGCGTGGACCAGGGGAAGACGTACGTGCCCGACCAAGTTCGTCGTTGGGAGCAAGTCACTCTGGAATTCGTGATGTCTCCGACGATCGAGTACACGTGGCCGCACCCGAATCCAGACTTCAAGTCGTGGTATGCGGCGGTGGTGAGGACGTCCGAGTACGTCGCAACCCGGATGTTGATGGCTAGCCGGTCGGAAGCGTGGATTTCCGAATGGAGTCTCGTGAGACTGGCTCCGAATGCTGTCGTCGACTTCACTTCGGTTGAGGTGTACCTGAAGGACTTGTCCCCGAGGGAGTGTGTTGCGGTGCTCCAGACGATGTTCTTCGACGTCGGATTCAGGTTTCGCAACCTGATCCCGAAGTGGTTTCGAGCTCATGCGTCTCAAGTAGACCGGAGTTTAGTCCGAGCGGTAGCTGAAGACCTTCGGCATCTGCTAACGATGGAACTCCTGGAATGGCGCGAAGTCACCTCGGGTGTACCGTCGCGAATGCTGTCACCTTTGGATGTACGAGCTTTGACTGACACTGTGGAAGACATGAAGCCGGAAGACGCAGAAGGTGATTCATTGATGTCGAGTTATGAAGCTGGGCTACTTGGAAGCGAGTGTGTCGAGCGGCTGAAGAAAGCGGGAGTCCGAGTGACTCGCAGTCCTGCGAGTTCGTCGCTTGGAGAGCCCGAGCTGAAGCTGCCCCAACACTTGCCGCCACGTCCAGCCTCGATTCCGTCGATGAGTTCTCTCATGTCGTACGGGACGTCAGCTCAGGACAGTCGAAGCACTGCGGTCCCGAGTGAAGTGTCTGGAACTCGAAGCGCATCGCCGATGCTGAGCTCTGGATACGGATCAACGTTGTTCGGACCGACCGCTTCTGGATCCGAAGAGTCCAACCTCAGCGGACCCGTTGAGTCGCAGTCGTCCGGGAAGATGTAATCTTCCTCATCACTCTGGTCCATGGGAGGAGCAGCGTCGGCTCACATGCCGTACTCTTTCGTTGCTCCACCCGGAATGGTCTTCGCTGCCCAAGGCAGCACTGCGCAAGTTGACGGGAATGTGAGTGTCCAAGTAACGGAGGCCGTCCTCCCGAGATCACCAGCGATAGTGGGCCATGACGATGTCGTTATGTCGGAGTCGGGTCGCACTAGCGTTCGGAGTGATCATCGGTCGAGAACATCCCGAATCCACACACGCTCCCGGAAGCCGAGTCCCAGTGAGTCGCCAAGCGATTCAGACTCGAGCGCAGAGGAACGGAAGCAACGGAGTTCCAAGCGATCCACTCGATCATCCAAGCGATCGTCTAAGTCGAGGAGGTCACCAAGCCGGTCGATCAAGTCGGAACGGACGAGTCGCTCAGGAAGGACGAGTCGATCTCGCATGTCTGGGGCTTCCCAGGTCGCGTTGAACACGATGCGCACGACGCAAGACTTGCTGTCCCGAATGGAGTCTAACCAGGCTCACCTAGGGCAACAGGTCCAGCAAGCCTTCCATGCGATTCAGGCGCTAGCTGTGCGCGGAAGTCCACCGGAAGGACGGAGTTCGCAGAGTGTTCACGATCGTCCAAGCCGAAGCAACCTGCTACCGAGGCCACCCGCTCCTGCTCCAGCTGCCCGGACACCCGCATCACCACGAACGGTTGATGCAGCTCGCGCCGAAGGCGCACATACTGCGTTGGAGTCCACGCGAGTCGAGTTCAAAGAGCGCTGGCAGCAACGCGAAGCGAAGGCCGAAGCGGAGAAGGTTGCTTGGGTTGCCGACGTGCAGAAGGCCCTGAACGCACAATTGGAATCCTTCCAGCAGAAGATTCACTCTCTGGAGGAGGCGCGCAACAGGGATCAGGAGACCATCCGAGATCTGCAGAATGTGCAAGGAATGCGCTCGCGCAACACTCCTGCAACACATCCCCAAGTTCAAGACACTCGTGCAACTTATGGATCTGATCCAGCAACTCAAGTCAAGTCTGAACCCACGCGTGTGACTATGTACCCACTCCCGGGTAACGCAATCAAGGAACACGCAAGTGAAAGACGGGACATCAAGTGCGACAGCGACCTTCCAGCAGAACAGCTCCGGTTGACTCTCCCGGGTCTGACTGGAACAAAGTATGCAAAGGAAGACGAAACAGTCAAGTCTGAGCAGACGCCCGGGGGAAAGTCGTCGAGTGTATCCCGACCGAAGTCTCAGGTGCGAGAGACTAAGCCCGTTGCACCAGAGAAGACGGACGCTAAGAAGCCCGCCAAGAAGGACTCGAACAGGAAGCATTCACGTCAAGATGGAGATCCTTCAGGCGCTAGTTCTGGTGGAGAGTCAAGCGATGAAGGCTACAGCTCAAGCGACTCTAGTTCGTCGGACGAGGTGCCTGCCTACACGACAACTGCTGCGATGACCCAAGGGGGCTCGATAGTGACGCTAAGGACGTGGGCTGTTATGGTTTGCGACCGTTGTCAGAGGCATGGACATCCAACGCAAAGGTGTGAGACGAAAGCATGCCTGAAATGTGACCAAATTCACGATGGAAGATGCGAAGACTGGAGAGCTTTCCAAGAGATCAAGAAATTGCTGCAACAAGGAGGCCTAGCTGACCTTCCAAGCCACATTCGGGAGGACATCCTGAATGGCAAGGGCGATTCTGAGGAAACGCAGTTAAACTACTAAGCCCGCCGAATGGTGATTCGGTACGCGTCGGGCTGAGAAGACCCTCAGAATTGTGTGTGTTAGCTTATGTTGGCCCCGAATTGCGGAACCAGAACCAAGATAATCTACAATGTATGACCTCCCTGATTGACCATGAACCTGTGCCTTTGGAGTGTACTCGTACTTGGTATTCGAGACCTCCACTCCCGGCCGAACCCGAAGGACCAGCTCAATTCAAGCTGAATTTCGGAGAACGGTACGGATGGTGGGCACATCATGATGAGAAGGAGGACAAGCAGCAGGTTGCTACGGTTCACGGTGCGGTGAACGATTTCAGGACGCAAATACTGTTGGATACCGGAGCGACTGTGAGTATGATCAGTTTGGATCTTGCGCGTAGACTCAAGCTCAAGTTAAACTCGCAGAAGCGAATCAAGGTGTCCGGCCTAGGAGGCGTCCCGACTTACATCACTGCAAGTACGCAGATCAAGGTCACTTTGGGAAGACGTGTCGTCTACATCCTGGATGTTTGGGTAACCAACATCGGAGAAGGCGTTGATGTGCTTTTGGGAATGGATTTCATGTACAGTGCTGGAGTACGGTTATGTATCCGTGAAGGAACGGTGGCGCTCTCCGATGAGGAGTCCGTTTGATGTATGGTTACATGATTCAGAAGCACCGTGAGCGGAACATCCCGATCACTCCGTTGCAGGACGTTCATCTACGCCCTGGGGAACACGTGAATGTGAAGATCCGGTATGGTGAATGTCAGCCACTCCGAGATGTGGTGTGGGCTAGCAGAGGTGATCAGTGGATAACTCAAGTTCTGTATGGCGCTAAATCGTGGGCAGTAGCCGTGAAAATGGTGAATATTTCTGATAAGGATCTCTGGATAGATTCGTCTACACCCGTTGCTCGAATAGTGGAGTATGGTTGCTTTCCAAGAGCAGGGCGTTTTGTGCGACCTGGAGTACGAAGGTATCAGGAATGGCAACATCTCATTTACGAGAGCACTCTGTACACGCAAGCTAGGATGCGGAAGGAACGTTATGAGCAGGCCCTTTGGGACACTGCTCCACATTCGGTCCCGAAGCGTTCCTATCAGTGGCCTGCGAAGATGTTGATGAGACCTCAGGCCAAGAACGATGAGGTTCGAGTAGTTCGACTGCACAAACGGCCAATGACCGTGATTTCGGAACGCGTAGATGGAAGTGAGCCTGAGCTTACTCAACAAAAGGGAGGTGACTGCGAAGAAGTCACTAAGGTACAGGACATGACAAGCGATGGAGTGATTAAGGACTCCGACAACGTTGTGTCCTCGACAGATGCGATCGCGGAATCACTCATTCCAGCCAAGGGGCGTGTCAAAGCACCCCCGGTGACCAGCATCGAGATGCTTGAATCAGATTACTCCGGAGTGGTCCTAAGTTTCGATGGAGCCGCGAAGACGTCGACGAGAATTGGCAGCTGTGGTTGCGTGCTGTGGCAACTTCCCGAGTGGAAGGTCTGGACGCCCGAGGCTATATTCTGGATGGCGTTACGGTGAATGACGCGGAATACTTCGGATTACTACGTGGCTTAGCTATGGCTCGAGATCGAGGTATCCAGGATCTAGTGGTTGTGGGAGATTCGAGAATCGTCATACAACAAGTCCAAGGTTTGATCAATTGCAATCAACCCAACCTCCAAAGGAGATTAGCCGAATGTGAGGTGTTGAAGAAGAGGTTCAACAGTGTGCGCCTGGTTCACGTTAAAAGAGAATTTAACCAGGCTGCTGACTACCTGACTTCCAAGACACTAGCATTGGGTAAATCCTGGGTGGTTGAGGAAAACGCTGAAAGAGAACACCTGGAAGTTGTGTCGAGAATTCAAGAGCAACTTATGAAGACGTCTGACAAAGAGACAAAGTCGAATTTAGAAATGCCAAGGGATAGCCCGAATGTCGTAACCATGGGAGTCTCAAGAGACATCGCTCTTCGCGGTCCTGAGTGTGAGCCTCTTCCCTCAGCTGCTCGAGTACTGGCAGCGTTTACCCGATCCAGAACTCGCACGAGACAAGTAGAGTCCGCTCCACCCATGGGACCCCTTGAGTATCAACCTGAACGATGGAGACGGATCAAGGTGCATCAGGAAGGAGACCAGTATCTCTCAGATATCATCGCCTTTCTGAAAGACGACCTGGAACGTTTCTCACCTAAACGCCTTAAGAAGATTGCGAAGGTGGCTGATTTGTTCGCTCTGGATGTTCGAGGAGTGCTATACCGACTTGCACGGTCAACCCGAGGCCGACCGCGTGACACCGGAGACGAGCTCAGATTGGTGGTCCCGGAATCACTCCGAGAAGACATGCTCCATTATGCGCATGAAGACTTTCAGGGAGGACATCAGGGGATCACCCGTACTCATGAAAAACTGCGCTCGGAGTTCTACTGGCCCGGGATATATGCTGACGTGGAACGATTCGTGAAGGAATGTGTGGATTGCGCTAGCGGTAAGGGGTCACCCCGAATGCTGGTCCTTCACCAGGCAATATTGAGCCTACACGACCTTTCGAGGGCGTCTCTATGGATTTTGTGACTCATTTACCAGAGTCAGTCCGAGGGAATACGTTTCTATTGCTATTCCAAGACAGGTTCTCCGGATATGTGATGTGCAAACCAATGGCGTCGACAACCGCTCAAGATGTCGCTGAAGCGTATGAAGAATCCGTTTTTCGGAGATTCGGAGCTTCCTCATTGATTCGGCATGATCAAGATCCTCGTTTCATGAGCGAGGTCTTTGCAAGATTCCGAGATCTTATAGGGAGCAAGCAGAGAGCGACTCTCGCGTATCGACCCCAAGCGATTGGTCAGCAAGAACGTTCGGTGCAGACGGTTATTCGGAGTGTCAAGGCGTATGTCGCGGAGGCAGATCAGTCAGATTGGGATGAACACGCCGAGAGGCTGATGTTCTCCCTGGACACATCATTCGACGCAACCCGCCTGGACACACCGTTCTACCTTGTACACGGATGGGATGCTCAAGGGACGGTGTCCGCTATGCTGGGACCCAGACCTTCAACTCTCCCTGAGCGAACAGCTTATGAGTGGAGAAGGAAGTTCCAGAGGGACTACAGCTACGCACTCGCTTGTGCAGAGGAACTTCAGCGAAAGGCAAAACGTGCGCGTTCCGAGGAACAGACTAGGAAGTAGCGTGAGCTATCTGACCGCCTAAAAGCTGGTTTCGAGAAAGGAGATGCAGTTTGGTTGTATATTCCAAAGGTGCAACCTGGGTTGAGCCGGAAACTGGCGCACTTGTGGCACGGACCGTTCCGGATTGAAGATGTTCGAGATGACTTTCGAGTGAAGCTGATGGTCGAAGACTCAGGATATCGAGTGAACCCTTGGGTGCACATCAGCCGACTTAAGCCGAGGGCCATCTTCCCTAGAAGGCCCAAAGTTGAAGTCGAAGTTGAAGACGACGATGATTTTGACGCGGCATTATTACCTGAAGATAGTTGGCAGCCAGACAATGCGAACGACGAGTACGAAGTGGAAAGCATTCAGGATGTGCGATGGGTTAAACGAACCCGAACGTCCAAGCGATCCCGAGAGTATCTTGTCAAGTGGAAGGGCTATGCCGATCCTGAGTGGATCCCAATGTCTCAGCTGAGTTGTGGGGCGTTACTGTATGAATTCAATAAGGGAGCGAGGGCCAAGGCGAGGTTTCAAGCTATGCAAGCTGGGGATGATCATCCGCGGGCTTAGGCACCCTAATGGAATGCAACCAGAACGACCCAGATCGTCGCCGTGTGAAGTGAAAGAATTGTTTTGAAACTGTTGATGAAGTGAAGATGAATTTCGGGATGCCATGAGGAAATGATACCTGAATGTGGATTTTAGTTCCTGAATCTATGAAGTGTGAATTGACTATGATGATGATGATGGAAAAGGGAGCAAACAAGAGAGTTATGTTTCGAAATGGATTAGTTACGGTGTTAAGGTGCAACATGCAGATGTGACTTGGACTAGGAGCGTTGTGGCGATCTTGAAAATCAGTCGAAGTCGGCCAGCGTGACCAGGTGCCGTTTGCGGTGCTCCACTGGGAGTAGCCTGTCACGAGTCGCTTGAGGAAGATCTTTGACGCGATCCGCGTCGGATTGACATGTGTTCCATTGCACGCGGCTGGGTTCACGTTGATCAAGAAGCGTCACCTGCTCTTCCAAAGAGTAAGGAGTTCCAGTGATGGTCTTGTAGGACGGATCCATGAGGATCCAGTGACAGCACTTCGAGGGATAAGTCCATACTCCAGGTTCTTCCAGGAGCGACTCCCTCATGCCTTTGTCAACCCACTTGTTGACCAGTCGCTTGTACGACTTCTTGACTTGGTCACACTCGGTTTTCCGCTCCTTAGCGAGATTGCTGGAGTAGTCATCCAAGTTCTGATCTATGAAGATCCAATGACCGATCCACCAGAAAGCACGACGGTGATCCGACATGAACTCCACAATTTCATCCAGAGCGTCACGTGAAACTTTCGAGAGCTGCGTCCGAGTGTGCAAAGCGAGATACTTCGAGCGCTCCTGAAACATCTTGTCCCAGGGCTTTGTCTCCCAGAACACCATGAAGTCAGCGGGCTTCCAACGGAGTCGATTCTGTTCAGCCTCAGCAGGCTTGGAGAGATTTGGGGCGTAGTCCGGAAATCCATACGATTGCTCCAAAGCGTTCGTAGTCCCAGGGGCGAATTTCACTAGGATGCCGTAGTGTCTCCACGAATTCACTCCGGGGCGAGGAGTCTCGATCAGTCGACGTTCCATTGGAAGAAGCTCTTTGTAGTCCTTCCGAGCGAGCTGTGACTGCTTACGCTCTTGAGCCGGACGTGACTTTCGGGAAGACGAAGCTGACGTGATCTTGGAAGACAATTCTTCATCGTCCTTGAGTTTAGCACTTGTATCTGGCTCCGAAGCAGACGCGTCTACGCTCGCACGACGCTTAGCCTCCCTAGGAGGTGTCGTCCGGCGAGGAGAAACAGGATTCACTTTCTTGGGAGTGAAGGGCGCGTCACGAGAGTCATCTTCGTTGTCATCTCCGTCGCTTTCGAATAGAGCTTTGTGGATCTCTTCGTCGTCTAGGTGTACTTGTTTGGACAATGGTGGCCAACGAGAAGGGATGTTTCCCGTTTCCAAGTCCGCTTCCAGACGAGATTCAGCGTTCTTATAACACCAGCTTGGAACGAACTTAGTCCACGGAGTGTCATCCAAGCGTTTCCAATACATCATCCGGGATAACATCACGGAGAGCATCCTAGAAGGGATCCGGGAATGCACCGCTTGACCACTCCGGATTAAGTCCTCTGCCTGATCCAGTGTTAAACCAGAACGCATGAGAACTTGGACGTCTGTGCGCAGTTTGTCCCAAACTATGGGACCATCCAGAGATGCACACACCGCACTGATATCTAGGAGTGGCGAGGCGACGGTGTCCAGAGCTGGCTCACCATTCGGAGTGTACGATGTGGGGCGCCATTGGACGTTCTGAAGATCGGATGAGTCACCCGCCTTATGACCCAAAGACTTGGTGTTCTGGAGAAGTGACGACGACAATGGACATTGGAGGATCCTTAGAAAAGTCAACAGGATCATCTTTCGAACCAGAACGAGGTCTTGAGTCTCCAGGATCTTGCTTTTCCTCAGAGTCGTCATTCTCATCCGCGAACACATACGATTCAGGCCGCAATGTGGGATCATCCAAAGTGTTGACGAAAATTTGGGTCTTCCAAGCCTCGGGAGGATCTTGGTGATCGCGAAACTTTTCCAGAAGCGCTTTCAGGCGAGGCCAATTGCCGTCTACCCGAGTGTCATGGCGATGGAGGAAGTTCATGAGCCTGGAAGGATCCAAGGCTGACGCCTTCAAGCGATTTTCCAGATCATAGACAACTTTCTGCAATTCGTCATGATCACTCTCCAGACGCGTGATGCGCGCTTGGAGTGCTAGTTCTTGACGCTCGTGTTCCTGAGTCTCGTGCTTGTAATCGCGAGCGTGCTTTTCCAGTTCGGAGATGATGTAACTTTTGGCGAGCTCAGCTTCTTGGTGCCAATACTTCTGGAGCAGCGAGTAGTCCGCGCGAACCTGGCGGACCTCTTCGAAATCCTTCAAAGCACGCCGGGTTGCTTGAGAGCTCGACCGCTGGGTGGAAGCCTCCAAAGTGCGATACTTGTCCGAAGACTTTCCGAGCCAGATCTTGAGCGCCATAGTGACGCAGAAGAGAAGCCATTTCCCGCTTGGTTGACATGCCCTTCAGCGTCAAAAGAAACTCTCTCGAGTCAGGCTCCCGCGCAACATCCAGAGGAGTCAATATTTCGCGACGGATGTCGACATCCGGACTCAATAGCTTGGCGAGGAACTGTACGTCCTCTTCCGAAAGTGACTCCACTCCCAGAAGGCACTCGACTCCACCATAGACACCACGGAGAAGACTCCCGTTGGATAAGTCCGCAGCTGTCGCCGGAACCCCCACGAACATCGTGTTCGGACTGGGAAGATGAGAGGGAGGCGCAGCAACGCGTGTTGGAGGGACTTGACCCTCCAGAGCTGGGCGTGTCTTGACTGCGGCGTCTGCCAGAGCATCCAGTTTGTCCATCTCGTCCTTCGCGAAGACCTTGGCCAACAATGGCTGAAGTGCGCGCTGGATCAGGCCCTGAGCCTTGTCCACCGCTGGTGGAGCACCCGTGGACGCCGGAGCCACGCCTGGAGGCGAATTGCCATCGGAACAGTCGCCGTGCTTGAACCCGAGCGATCTTTGCTCGAACTCCGCTTCTTTTTGTTGCCCGAGCGCTCCTTGGAGACGCTCCTGCTTCTCTTGCCTGTGGATTTTGCCGCGCTAGAGCTTCGGCTCTTCGGCGCCTTTGCATCTTTATGTTCCGGAGCTTGTGGCGTCTCCGCCGCTTCCTTTGAAGTTTCTTGAGCCGTCTCACCGCGCTTGTCAGCCGAGGACTCCAAGCCAGAGCCGGAAGTTGCACCGCGGTCGCTCTCAGTAGTGCCTGCATCCTGAGCACCCGCCTTTTCAAGCTGGGCGCTAGGGAGTGGCTCTGACGCTGAGGGAGGCGAACCGCTTGTTGGTGCTCGATCTCCGGAGTTGCTTGGTGTCTCGCTCATCAGTTGCTTGATCGTTGGAAGTTCTCGTTGTGAATGGAATCTTGGTTGCCACTCTGAATTGGGTACGACAGTTGGATAGTAGACGGGGCGCAGAAAAGACCCAATCTGGGGTAATCGCCTAACGGTTTTGCAATTCGGGATGTCTGGTCGCCCGGGATAGCTGCGTTCGTTTGGTCGGCTCATGTTCTGTCACTTCGATGGTAATTTCCTCAGTGAAAGACCGTGTATCCGAGGGGCGGTTGTGACGATGTGCCTCTGAATTTGCTAGGCACACCCGCAGCTGCCCAGCCGGGACAACCCGCACACTGATTCGGACAAGAGATGATGGTTTTCGAGATGGGTATTGAGTGGGACTCCTGGGCGAATTGATGGTTTGGACTTTGGGGATGCAGATGTTCGGTTACGGAGAGGCTCACAGGTTGGAAGTGTACGCCCTGAATGGGTACCACATTCAGGATGCAATTATGACGCTCAGTCCGACCGCCGACTCCTTGACAGCAGGTATCCAAGAGAAGGAAGCAAGTGCCCTCGGAGAACGTATCCCGAGGAGCAGCCTACCTTGACGGAGCCGAACATCACCCAAAACACCCTGAAACTCCAAGGTTTCCACAATCACGACCCTACCTACACATGTAAACCCCAAGACAGTCTCCCTCATCCTGAAAGTTCGATCGCCTACCGGATACGAAGACTCCATCCGAAGTTATGCCGTACAACCCGAATGTACACCCCGAATGACAATACATCCTGAATGACCAAGCGACTGTCGAAGAACAAGATCGAAGATCAAGTTGCTGAAGATAAGTTCAGTCCGGAAGTCAGTTTACTGACATTCAAGCAGAGTCAAGACAGTGCGAGCCAAGAGTATCGCAATCAGATGAATACACCGTGCAAGAACAAGACCAGTGCTGCCGATCTCAGAAGAGCCGAGACATCGCTGATGAGTGTATGCAGATCCAAGTTCGACGTGACATTTCAAGTATAATGAGACCAAGTTTACCCGAGTGTGACCTCACGAAGTAAAGGAAGACCGCCAAAGAAGTACCAAGACTACCAAGATTGAAGAATTTAGAATGCCAAAGAGGTAGAAGATAATTTTAAACAGAGTTTGATTTGCGTTGAGAAGCACACGTGTCTTCGAGTTCGCTTCATATTGGGAAGCCTAAGTATCTTCGTCGCACAGGCAACCTAGGGAGGTCGCCGTACTTTTTAACACATCTCGTCAAGGAAGGACCACCTGGAGGACTGCTCACATTAGGAGGGCCCCAGAGTGAGGACGACTAAGGCCGCGCTAACTACGCGAAAACTCTCAACACGTTCAAGTCGAATTAACTTGGGGACCAGTGGGCTTGAACACTCGGAGTGATCCAGTTATTTTATTTGCTAAGTTGCTAGTGGACACTCCGAGTGCCCCTTGCATTTCATTCATTTTCCCTGCGGTCTTAGTAGGTTTGGTAGTGATCACCCCTAGGATTTGACTGTTGATTACTGTGTGTTTAGGAAAGACATTCTATTGTTTCCCTCGAACATTTCGAGGGTGGTGCGCGTAGGGCATCCCGAAATTTACCTGTATTCGGGCGTGCTAACTAACTGACAGGCTGCATATTGTATATTCAAACTCTGTATTATTTTAGGTTATCTTTTGGGAAGAAGGTCTTTACTCGTGATCTCTCAACCCACATTCAGGACCCCCAGGATACGTACAACCTGGAAGTTCTTAAATTTTCTGTGTGTCTATCTTAGGAATACAAATACCCGGTGAAACCCGGTCCGCCGAATTAATCGACACCTATAGGGATTGCACAAGGTCACACGCCAACCTGGATCGAGTCTAGTACTTGATCCAGGACCTGTACTACCCGAAAAGTCGGTTCTTCTCAAAGGACCACCCCCCACTCTTCGGGCGCGCTATACTTTGGGCGGTAAAGTGTTCACCCACTTCGCCACAGTGATATTCCTTTCGCCGCAGTGAGCACCCCGAGTGGTCTGGGAGTGGCTAGTGATGCCACAGGGGCTATCAAATGCCCCAGCGACGTTCAATCGCTTGGTCACACAACTGTTCAGACCATTGCGTACGTTCGCACAGACGTACTTTGACGATACATTCGTCCATAGCCGTGACGAAGGTGGCCAGGCAGCTATGGAGGTGCATCTGAAGCACCTCCGTCGAGTGTTTGAGGTCATGAGAGCCAACAAACTCTATGCCAACATCGACAAGTGCGTCTTTGCAGCTGAGGGGATAAACGTTCTCGGCTGCTTTGTCAGCAGGATCGGCGTGTGCGCTGATCCAGGGAAGGTCAAGACCATAGCAGCTTGGCAAATCCGAGGTCACAGAAGAGCCTCCGGAAGTGGTTGGGCTTAGCCAACTATATTCATAAGTACAGCGCCGGGTACGCTGAACTAGCTCGACCCTTGTCGGATCTCTTAAAGAAGGATGCCGACTGGGTCTGGGAGCGACAGCACCAGGATGCTTTCGACATCATCAAGGCGAGCTTGCGACATGCGTCAGTCCTGGCTCTGCCGGACGAGAACAAGTCATTTAGCGTCGTCTGTGACGCTTCTGACTATGCAGTAGGCTGTGCGCTGTTGCAGAAGGACGATGAAGGACGCGAATGTGGTGAAGCGGATAAGAAGTTTTCCGACTTCAATCGTGTCCCGTCAATCAAGGTCGCGAGTAACTCCTCTCTATGGTGATTCTCGATATAGTGACATTCACTATAATGACCAAGTGAATGCGTGCGCCATCATCCCCGTCCAAGAAGATTGTACCCACGCGATATCGATCCTGACAGGTAAATATCGATCTTAGCTTTATTATAGGTATTATGGAGCCAGTGCATTATGGATAGCCACAGATGGGAAGCATAGGATATTAACCATTAATTCAGAGTTGTTTTTACCTTCTACTACACAAGTCTTCCTTCTTCTTCGCTATTCCGGGTAGGGATATACAAGATTGGCCCGTCGCGCAGGATCAAGATCGACACTAAGTAGAACCCCTACGCCCAGATTGTTTGGCTGGACGTTCGTCAACCCTCAAATCTCAAGACCCCGCTATAGGAAGCGGCAAGCACGTATTGGAAGTATTGGATAAAGGTCACACACCGACCACAAGACCCCCCCGAGCTAAGATCGACACTGGCCAAGGCAAGATCGACCAGGTGGGTCCAAGATCGAAGCTCGATAACTACGCGGCGCAGCGAGTAGAAGTATCCCCGCTGCTGCCACCTCTCCCGCTGTCCTGTCAGACAGCAAGATCGACAACAAGCGCGTCTAATCGAGATCACCCGAGGAGCGATCTAGTCCCACCGACGGGTACACAAGGTGAGATCAAGTAACTTCACGGAAGATCGGAGTACCCCCTCCGTTAGTCGGCAGTTCGGGCGCAGTGTGCAAGAGGACTCCTGCGATCTTGCGATTTCGCAGAACCACTTCGCCACAATGGTGCGCGTGCCCGGATCTTTGGGTGACTCGGGATTTCACTGTGAGTCCCATGAAGAAGCGCATGCTGATCTTAGATCAGGGAAACCAGCGTCGTTGGAGATCGGATCACCAACGACACCGCTGAATCAAGATCGATCCGCGGATCGGCAGAGCTTTGGGAGGAGCTCTACCGACGGAACAGAGGAAGGTCCGGCTACGGACCTAGAAGAGAAGCCTCTACCTCCTCCCCAGGTCCCTTCGGGGACCCCAGCAGATTCCGACTTGCGTCGCGATCTGCAGGACGAAAGTCCACCGGCGAAAGCCATCCAAACGCTCGTCTCCAAGTCGAGCACAAAAAAGAAGTCAGCAAGATCGAAGCCCCTACGGAAGAAGTTGAAAGCACCAGGATCGGACGCTGATGGCCAAGACGATCTTAAAACAGTGTGGACTGATGAGTCCCTCGAGATCGCATACCACAAGAAGGAACTTCACACCTTCTTGATCAAGAATCCCGTTATGCAGATTATCAAGCCAAAGATCATCAGCGATCTAAAAGGCCCAGTGCAGAAACCAACTGCAAGATCAAGCAAGCTTGAAGCTGCGAAGGCGTTATTACATCTGATCAAGGAAAGTGGGATTACCACAGGATCGTTCGACGCTAACGATCTATTCGACACGAGGCTCAGCGCGATCAACACAGCCCTGATGTCGATCTTCGACTTACTGAAGCCCCTGGTGGGCGAGAAGAGTGTAACAGCCAAGATCACGACTAGATCGACAGACAACATGCTAAGATCGTTACCAGCAATCACACTGGAAGATCAGACAGGAACATCCTCACATTACGAGTCGGCGACCGAGGACGTGGACACCGATAGTGCAGATGACCCACCTCGGATGACGCTAGGCCCTTTCAGGTGCTGCCATGCTAAGGCAGCGTGGGGATCAACAGGCCAAGCGAATGATGGATGCCATCACGCCAAACATAACACAAGGATCGAATGCGAAGCTGGAATCGTACTTCCAGGCGGCGATGAACAGATTCTTGAAGGAACAACAAGGCCCTAGCAATCCCGTGATCTTAGCACCAGCAGAAGATCGAGATGTGGATATGGAGTCTGTGGGGTCGCCAGATCAACACCCAAGTCCTCATGAATACGACCCAGATGATCTCGATCTTGGTCCTCCCAGACGTGCGGCCGTAGCATCAGCATCAGCTACGACCACCGGAAGATCGGCACGTGTCCCGCGTATACGAGTTTCCGCCATGTCTGAACTAAAGGAGTTTGCGGGGAAAGAAGGAGATGAAGATCGAGCCAGGGCCTGGCTTAACAAAGTAAAATCCGCCTTTGTGCGAGATCAAGCTCCAGACGAGGAAAAGTGTCTGGTGTTCGGCGATCTCCTTACAGGATCGGCTCGAAACTGGTATCGACAGCTTAGTCGCACAACACGCAGTACCTGGAAGGATTTGCTCCGCAACTTCCAGGTTCAATATTGTGGACGAGGGGTGTCAGTCGCGAGGCAATATTACCACGCGCGCAAGAGATCGGACGAATCTCCGCTGAAGTATCTGTATCGGCTCAATGTGGCAGGACTTAGGGCCCGCCTCCAGATCAAGGATGGGCCTTCGGAAGTTCGAAGGGAGCATGTGGAACACTTCATTGAAACTCTCGATGACCGCGATCTTGCAGATCACCTGGCCCTACTACGAATTCCAGATGCTGACACTCTGGAAGAAGCACTTCGATCTCGGCAACGAGCGAAGGCACGACAAAGTAAAGCTGTATATGGATCAATCAAGCCCCGTCAGAAGAACAACAATGCATCAGCTCTGTCTGCTTCAACTCGAGCTGTCTGAGCTGTCAAGACGATCTCAGATAGCAGCGAGTCTGAAAAAGACTCTAGCGGATCGGATGGCGAAGCAGGATTACGTCGTGTCTACCTCGCAGCATCTGGAAACAATGAAGGGCAGCAAGATCAAGATCAAAGGAACCAAGATCGCAGTCGCTCGGAGACCGGAAACAATCGTGCACAACAAGATCGACATGATATAGGTTCACCACCTAAGCGATGCTCGCACTGTGGGTCGCGCAAACATAGCGATCTTGGGTGCTGGGGACGTCTAACGTGTGAGAAGTGCGGTCGCAAAGAGCATCCCTCAGATCCCTGTCTATTCACATGCAAGGCATGTGGTGACATCCACGAAGCAGGAAAGTGTACCATGGAGGAGTTTTACAACTTGATCCGGCAATGGTACAATCCCACCAAGCACGCGGGCATGTTGCCAGAGACTGCGGAGAAGATGTTAAACTAGGGCGCTCGCCGGTTTGGAAACCGGTACGAGACGAGCGTTCTAGCTATTGCATTTATGCATATGTCGAGAAACAATCGGAGGCAACAGTTAATCAGCTGATCGATCCGATCGACAATACATGTGATCTTCTGGAGAAATCTACCGCTACAGTGTCAAGTCTACGCCAGATCGATGAATATGCAAGATCGAGTGTGATGATGGCTCTTGAGATCTCCCCTGGGGAATCGCGAGGTTACTGGAAGTATCATGTTCCAGACAAGAAGTTCAAGCAATCCAAGGCTATGGGGAAGATCAACAACAAAAAGGCAACCTTGCTGTTCGACAGTGGCGCCGAGATGTCCATACTGGATGCCACCTTTGCTCGTAAGGTCGGGTGCCACATTGATGAGAGTCAAACGTTGGAATGCGAAGGTGTGGGACGATCTCCATATAATATCGAAGGACGTACTCGTCTCAAGATCACGCTGGCAGGATCGCTAGTATACTTCTTTGATGCATGGGTAGGTCCACCCACTGGAGGTCAAGATCTGATATTAGGAATGGATTTCATGGTGCCAGCGGGTATCCGCCTCGATCTCGCTGATGGAACGATATGTTTGCCCGACGAAGTCCGCCATCAGATGGCCGGTAGGCGTCCTCTCTACGGCGACAAGGTCGAACATGTGTGCTGGAAAGATCACTACTGGATCGATGTCGGACAGACGGCCGAGATCGGGCTACGCGGTCAAACGTCAAACCAATATAAGTTATGGGTCACCAGGGGAGATCGATGGGTGCCAACGATCGCAGTCGGACCAGGAAGAACGCGTTATCTACAGGTGACCGACATAAGTGATCATGCATTAACTCTCCACGAAGGATCGAGAGTCGCGATGTGGTTGAGTGGAGATCGAGTTCCCCGAATTCCGGGATATGTATCTGTAGGGTCGAGGAGATACGCTGAATGGCAAAATCTCGCGTATCAGGCGACTACGAATGAGATCAGTGAAGTGGATATTAACGAGCAGGTCGCCGAGCCAGCGGTGGAACGTCCCGAGTACGTAACACCAACTGCGATCTTACCACGGCCGGCAATAGCCGTCCAGAATATCGAGATCGCAGGGGACGGGGACGTAAGTCTACCATTAAGCAAGTGTACATCTGACCAAGGCAAGATCGATCCTGTTAAGGGTAATGACCTTCACACCAAGATTGAGGCAAACCTGGGCGATCCTACGATGGATGATGAAGTTTGTATCAAGGAAGGGGGGAGCTTATTCGCAGAAGATGTGGAAGATCAAATGGCTGTGCTACCAGAAGTAACCGCGACCACAGAAGAAGTCAAGATCGATGATCTTCAAATAGGTGATGCCAATATCAACACCCAGGAGCAGATCGAGCGTCTCGTGCAAATTATCTGGAAAAGGAAGCATCTTCTTATCGGAAAGGGCAATGCCTTACCACCAGCGGCGAAGGGAGTGGTATGTGACATAGATGTGGGAAATGCAAAGCCAGTCGCTCAACGTTGTCGCAAAGTGGCGATGCAGTTCCGCGATAAGTTGTATCAACTCATCAAGGGACTACTATCTGCTCGAATGATCCGACACTCGACCTCTCCTTGGGCGTCACCCATAGTTGTGATTATCAAGAAGAATGGGATCGACATCCGGTTATGCATCGATTACCGCCTGGTTAATAGCCTGACAAGGCTCATGGTATATCCCATGCCTCTGATCAATGATTTGCTGGATGATCTCGACAGGGTTCTCTGGTATTGTTCTTTGGATATGGCCAGCGGTTTCTGGGTAGTGCCCATGACGGACCGAGCCCGATCGATCTCGGCATTTATTACTCCATTTGGATTGTTTGAGTGGAATCGAATGCCGTTTGGACTTAAAAACGCTCCCCAAATCTACCAGAAACTCCTAGATAATGCACTATATGGATTCTTGAAGGTGACCCAAGATCAAGATCGATCTGACCGAAAGGACGTATTTGAGACGGGGGAACCTGATCTAGAAAGAAATGAGTCAGTGTTGGGACGTCGATCTTACATCGACGACATACTGGTGACTGGAAGATCGTGGGACGAGCTATGTGAAAAGATGGAAAAGCTGTTGGACGCCTGCGACGAATGCAATCTGTCCATCAGTGTCGCCAAGAGCTTCTGGGGTCGGCAAAAGGTGGATTACCTAGGTCATCGTGTATCAGCTGAAGGTTTGGAGACACATCCAAAGGATTTGTCGGCTTTACAAGAATTACCGTTCCCCACCAACCTAAGATCGATGCAGTCATTCTTGGGGAGCCTCAACTACTACAGCCGATTTATTGAAGATTTTGCGATCTACGCATCAGTTCTGTACGAACTACGTGAAGCGGATTTCTACGAGATCGCTCGGAAGATAAAATCGACTGGGGACGATGAGGGTATCGTGGCAGAAGAGGATGACAGGTGGACCGAAGCTAAGGCAGCGTTTGCTACACTAAAGAGCAAGATCGTGAATGCTCCGATCTTACAACACTTTGATGTGGAACGACAACCGGTGGTGGTAGTATACGCCAGCAAGTGGGCGATCTCAGCCGCCCTGATGCAAGAACACGATGGAGTGTACAAGCCAGTAACTTTCACTAGTCGCACGCTCAAGCCGAATGAGATCAACTATGGTATAGTCGACAAAGAAGTGTTGGCTCTGCTCAGGATACTAAACATCTGCTATACTTAACTCGTGACAAGATCGATTAAAGTGTTGACGCGCCACTCTACGTTGGCGTGGCTACTTCACTCACCCGGGTTGCAAGGACGGTTAGGACGATGGGCTGCACTTCTATCAAGTTGGACTCTCGAGATCGTGAAATGTGCCAGAGGGGAAGATGAGATCTTAGGTGTGATCGTGGCAAGCATTACACCCCGCAGGGAAGTGGACTCGATCTTGATTTCGATCGCTCCCAGGAAACAACCGCGACAAGTGATCTCGATGCCACCCCCAACAGTGGAGCCAGATGAGAGATTACTAGTGGTTAGTTTTCATGGATCAGCACGCGTGAAACGAAGTGGCGGAGCATACAGTGGAATAGTGTGGAGCCTACCAGAATGGACAGTGATCTCAGCAGCATCGAAGTACAAGCTCGATATTACGGTAAATGAGGCTGAGTACCATGGTCTGCTTCTGTGCCTCGATCTCCTGTCAGACATGGACAGGGGACGCCTGATTATCTGTGGAGATTCTAACTTGGTGATCAGACAAATGAAGCGTGAGATCGAATGTAAAGCCCCGGGTTTAACATTGTTCCGACAGCAGGCACTGGAGTGTCTCCGATCTTGGCCCAACCATGAGTTCCTTCATATGAAGCGAGACTGGAACCAAAGCGCAGCCAGTCTGGCTAGTGCCGCATTACGTCGCGAAAGTGGAGTTGTGATTGTCACGGAAGAAGAGCGCCAAGATCTTGTGACTCTCAATAGATTGGATGAGTTGCTAATAGCTAAGGAGGATGCAGCTACAGTCAAGATCGCTGCTGTCACAAGATCACGTAAGACATGTCGACCTCAGGTGTTACAAGAAGAGATTGTGCAAAGGATGAGGATGGAGCGTATTAGCCGAGCTCAAGATGAGGAGAAATGGATCGTCGATCTTAAAGCTTACCTGCGAGGGGACGTACAAGATCTTACTTCGGTTGAAGCGAAAAGCTGCGCTAAGATCACAGATCGCTATGAGACAGATGAATCAGGGTTGTTGTTTTATTTTCCGCCGACCAAGCAGTCCGACGAAGATCGCGATCTTGTGGCCAAGCTCGTAATGCCCGAAACACTGCAAAACGATCTTATGCACCACTATCATTCAAGTTTAGAAGGTGGTCACCAATGTATTGGACGGACATACCACAAGATCAGAGCTCATTTCCACTGGCGCGGATTATATCAGAGTGTACAACGCTACGTGGGTCAGTGCATAGACTGCGAGACAGGAAAAGGACGACCCACGATCCACGGGGAATCGCCCGACAACTTACAAGCTACGTACCCATTCCAGATTTTCGGCATGGATCACATACCGTCGTTACCAAGATCGTACAAAGGAAACACCGAGTTGCTGATCTGGATCGATCTATTCATTGGATATGTGATCGCAAAAGCTAGCGCAACAAGGACAGCTCAGACTGTTGCTGAGAACTACGAGGAATGTGTTTTCCGCCGGTTCGGTGCAAGCGAGGTTATCCGACACGATCGAGAACCCGGTTTTATGTCTGACTTCTTCAGATCGTTCAACAAGATCGTGGGACAGAGACAGCGAGCAACAATGGCATACCGCCCGCAAGCAAACGGTACAACCGAACGGATGGTGGGAACATTGACACGTGCAGTCAAGATGTATGTGGAGGATATCGACCGGCGAGATTGGGACGAATATGCTGAGCGCCTCTCCTCCGCACTCAATACTGCCCAAGATCGCGTCCGAGTAGATACCCCATTTTATCTGTTACATGGCTGGGATCCTCGATCTACGCTGGAAGCAATGATGCCATTAGGATCAACGAGAAGACGAGATCGTGAACCCCGTCGGTGGCGATACCGTATCCAGAAGCAATATCAGCAAGCACGTGAGCAGGTTAACGAGAAACTACGAGATGCGATCCAAGAAAGGGCAGATCGACACAATGAAACGGTCCGACCACATGAGATCGAAGTTGGAACTCAAGTGTGGTTATACCTAGATCGAGTCAAGGAAGGATATGCGCGTAAGCTGGCGCATATGTGGCATGGCCCTTTCCGTGTGTTGGAGTTGGTGGATGAACACGCAGTACGTCTTGAGATCGCCGGTACAGAATATCGACTCTTCCCGGTGGTGCATGTCTCTAAGATCAAACCTGTACGACAATTTCCGGACCGTCCCCAGATGCGGTTGACAATACAAGATCAAGATCGATTCGATTTTGATGAAGCGCTGTTGCCTGAGGACAGCTGGATACGAGATCTAGACATTGGTGAATACGAAGTCGAAAAGATCGTAGACATGCGATCCGGGAAGCGTACGCGATATGGACGTACATTACGTGAATTCTTGGTATACTGGAAAGGATATGACGAACCGACATGGGTAGATGAAGCCGATCTTAATTGTGGAGCTCTACTGTATGACTATTTACGAGATCGAACGAATCGAAATCGATTCGAAGTCATGCAATCACATGAGGAGCCATAAGGAGGCGAGATCGTGAAGTGAGTTGGTCACATCACGAAGGAACAGGTGGAGGATCGATCGGATGGCGGTAGATCAGGAGGACAGTGGTGTATACGATGTGTGTGAACCGACTAGTGGTCATGCGACACTAGATCGAAGACGTTGATATTTCAAGATCGACGTACAACAAAAAGGATATCACAACGACGGATATGGAATGTTTCGCAAGAGCATGAAGGTTATTGGCCAGGTTATACTATTTCAACGTTAGATCCCGTCGCAGAGGATGTCGCATTAACACCTCGTCTCAGAGGTGTGGAATATGTGATGCTGGATGATCAGCGAGAGTTCGGCGTTATTATTTTAGCCATCAAGGTTCTGCTAGATCGACGGCCGACAGTGCATCCGCTAATGTAACGGCGGTCACGTTTTGGTACCAGATCTGAAAGTGACGAGGCTTCAGAAAGTGAAGGTGCGATCTTGCAGAAGTTTCTAGATCGATCTGGAATGATCCAACCTCTGAGCAGGGACGAGCTAAGTCGCCGTGAGACATTGAGACAAGACCAAAATGAGAAGGGGTATAATGTCGCGATCTGGAAATTTCATACCAAGTACTTACCACAAGCATGAAGATCTAGCGCGACTTTTATCTAGACGCTCAGAGGAGGAGGTTATTTCGCCACCGATTGATCTCGTTCAATCCGACCAGTCTTGGAGTTGATATCGTTCCTCCTGAAGTCAGATGATACGGCGATTCTGTACATTGACCTGACGTTGAAGCCCACAAGCTTGGACCCTGAACCTGCAGCTGCTGTTGGGCCACCGACAACGGTTGATCTTGATCTTGAGCTTGGCAACTGAGATTGATGATCTTGTTTTAGTGGATTGTGCTACGGGATGTGGACTGCAGTGGGTCATAAGCTTCACGCGGTGTGGAAGTGGCGGGTGATCGAGTTCATGGACTAATTCATCGTGTCGATCTTGGCGAAATTGGGCGAAAGGGATGACGTACGACTATCTGACGAACTTGAAAGCGACGGCAAGGATCATGCAGAAGAAAATAGATCTGGGACAGTGAAGATCGACGTTGAGCGAAATGATTGACGTATGACTATCCGACGATCTTGAAGGCGGCGGCAATGATATTGCAGGAGAAAAATAGATCTGGGACAGGGAAGATCGACGACCGTTTGAATCTCCCGAAATGGCGAATAATCTATATTTGTCAGACCCGGTCGATCTAGATCTTAGGCATGGAAGATTGACGACCGTACCAATCTCAGGCGCCAGTGACGTCGAACGAGGTAACAAGTCTTGATCTTACATCAGCAAAACATTATTAGAAGGTGTGTCTCGAGGCGAAGTTGGCATTGATCCTGGACTATGATGCAGCGAGCGAAAACCGTTGTGCGGCAGTCGCTCGTGCAGGGGACGGTTGTGGTGAAGCGGATAAGAAGTTTTCCGACTTCAATCGTGTCCCGTCAATCAAGGTCGCGAGTAACTCCTCTCTATGGTGATTCTCGATATAGTGACATTCACTATAATGACCAAGTGAATGCGTGCGCCATCATCCCCGTCCAAGAAGATTGTACCCACGCGATATCGATCCTGACAGGTAAATATCGATCTTAGCTTTATTATAGGTATTATGGAGCCAGTGCATTATGGATAGCCACAGATGGGAAGCATAGGATATTAACCATTAATTCAGAGTTGTTTTTACCTTCTACTACACAAGTCTTCCTTCTTCTTCGCTATTCCGGGTAGGGATATACAAGATTGGCCCTCCCGACGTCGCGCAGGATCAAGATCGACAAGTAGAACCCCTACGCCCAGATTGTTTGGCTGGACGTTCGTCAACCCTCAAATCTCAAGACCCCGCTATAGGAAGCGGCAAGCACGTATTGGAAGTATTGGATAAAGGTCACACACCGACCACAAGACCCCCCCGAGCTAAGATCGACACTGGCCAAGGCAAGATCGACCAGGTGGGTCCAAGATCGAAGCTCGATAACTACGCGGCGCAGCGAGTAGAAGTATCCCCGCTGCTGCCACCTCTCCCGCTGTCCTGTCAGACAGCAAGATCGACAACAAGCGCGTCTAATCGAGATCACCCGAGGAGCGATCTAGTCCCACCGACGGGTACACAAGGTGAGATCAAGTAACTTCACGGAAGATCGGAGTACCCCCTCCGTTAGTCGGCAGTTCGGGCGCAGTGTGCAAGAGGGCTCCTGCGATCTTGCGAATTCGCAGAACCACTTCGCCACACGAACGCGTCATCTCCTTCCAGTTCAGGCAGCTGAAGGCTGCCGAACGGAACTATCCCGTTCACGACAAGGAGCTATTAGCAATGAAGTACGCTCTTGTCAAGTTTAGAGTCAATCTATTGGGCACAAGGCCCTTTGTGATTACGCGTCCTTGCGGACTCCCACCAACTCGCCGCATCTGTCGCAGCGGATGGCGAGGTGGCTGTCATTCTTCGCGGAATACAACTTCCTAGTTGAATACAAGCCAGGCAAGCTCAACGTGCTTGCCGATGCATTGTCGCGTCGACCTGACTATGAGTTCGCTCATGTCAGTCGGGTCACGACAGATCTATACGATCGGATACGCTTAGCATATCAGGAGGACGAGAACTACACACCACTGGTGCAGTTCTTGTCCGATGGCAAGGACACCAAAGTCGACAGGCTTTCGCCTCGACAGCGGGCGCAGCTCCATCGTTATGAGCTGGCCGATGGGTTGCTCCACTACAGAGTAGACCCTAGAGATCCTCCTCGGGCTGTCGTTCCAAACGACGAGGATCTGAAGTATGACATACTTCAGGAGGCGCATGATGCGCCGATAAGTGGCCATCTTGGCCGGGAGAAGACCTACCAAATGGTCTCTCAGACATTTTGGTGGCCCCGCATGTATAAGTGCGTGGCACACTATGTCAAGACATGTGAAACATGTCAGAGGGTGAAGCCTTCGGGCCACGCCTCGGCTCCATTGCAGAGCCTACCTGTACCAGCGGATTGCTGGAAGTCGATGGGTCTCGACTTCGTCTTCGGCCTGCCGGCCGATGATAAGGGAAACTCCAGGGGCGTTTGGGACACCTTGATCCAGCTTCTGGGAACTGAGTTGATGATGTCAACGGCGGACCATCCACAGACGGATGACCAGACGGAGCGCGTCAATCGCGTGCTCGAAGATACTCTACGGAGCATCTGTGCTGAGGCACCTTTCGGTTCTGGTCGGACCAGCTGCCTATGGTTGAGTTTGCACTCAACAATGCGGTACACGCATCAACGGGGTTTACCCCGTTCTACCTGAATGGGTTACGACACCCCCAGGCGCCGCTAACCTTGCGGGGAGGCACCGAGGCCTCCATCGTAAGTGGGAGCGAGGCTTGGAAAGCCTTTTCCTCCCTGGTCTCGGAGATCGAGCCGGAGTCTTTGAAAAGACAATTATCGTTGATTATAGACAGCAGGCTGACGCTATCAGCCGGGTTAGAGACGCAATGGCATCCGCCCAAGATAAACAGAAAGAGCATTTTTGGCAAAAAAAGTAGAGGAAATTTAAACGTGTTTAATGAGGGTGAATTACTCCTATTAGACACTAAGAACCTACCGCTAAAGGTGGTTAGCTCTGTAGAGAGCAACAAGTTGAAGCACCGCTTCATCGGACCCTTTGCGGTCCTGGCCAGACATGGCGCGGCGTATACCATTGACCTCCCAAAGTCAATGGCGACGCACCCGACGTTCTACGTGGGGCGTCTTAAGCGGTATCACGATCCGCTGGGTCTTCCTTCTCGGACGGAGGAAGACCAAGGTGAGAACTCACCTCCTCGAAACGAGGCTGAGTCCTCTGGACAACCGGAGCTGCCGGTGTCGAAGCCTGTGAATGATACGCAGGCTGGTACCCACGAGAGTCATACGAAGGGTATGACGGTACAGAGTGGAAAAAACTCGGGTAAGAACTATACCCATAAGCCGAGTGGTACGAGTACCCCTGTGGCTCATAAGAGAGCATCCGGCCATGCACTTCATGGCTTAGAGCGTCTAAGCCTCGACGGAATTCCTTCAGGGCGGAAGCCGTAACTCGGCGGTCAACACGCCCGTGGAGCTCTCGAATCGCACGACCAAGAGCGTCCACATCTTGACGAAGGACCTCTAGGGCCCCCGACTTGCCAGCCTGAGCGGCAGCCTGACCACCAGGTTTAAGTCCCAGGGCTATCTCGATCGCGTAAATACGATCTCGAAGATGATGAACCTCGTCGCTTAACAGGGACCCCACAGCGTCCCGACCCAAAGTTGAGGGTCCAGAAGGATAAGGGTGAGAAGGAGCCGCGTACTCAAACGCGTGCGAGAGCTCTTCCTGCCCTCCTTGATCGGAACAGCGAGCTCCACTACCATATGGAGCGGGTCGTCCAGGAGCGGCGGCGCTCTGGGAAGCGCCAGCTGCTTGTGAAGTGGCGGGGTTACCCCTCGTCACAGAACTCGTGGAAGCCGGAAGACCGGCTCCGGGTCCCCGGGTTGACGGAACCGTACCCGCGCTCATCTTGAGCGCTGGACTTAGACTGCTGTCTAAGTCCCTCCATGACGGAGTGGAGTTGCCGCTTAGCGATTAAGTGGGCAAACTCAATTCGAAGATCTCGCTGGTCCAAGACATAGGACAGCAGACGAACACTTTGGAGTTCTTTCAACTCCTGAACTGTGAAGGTCTTTAGAGAAACCCATCTCGGGAACAGGTCCTCTGCCTGGGTCTGGGTTGTGGTGTTCTCGGGCTGTTCCCAAGGGTAGCCCCACACGGGGAAGAGCCCACCACGGTCTTCCGGCTTCTTGCGGAGACTTGTGAATTCCTTAAGAGGAATTCGGTGTGGTGCAAGTAGCACACACCTAGCGGCCCCAATGTCATTGACAAAGAGTGGTTCATGTTGAACCGAGGCACGCTCATAGGCGCCACGTGAAGCGCGCCCATGGTTTAGACCACGAGGGGCCTTGAGGTGCTCCAGGAACAGAGGAGACCCAGACCCGCATCCTGTGAATAGTATCCATGGGGATACACCGGCGTGGGAGGCGCAGGAGCGGCTTGCAGTTGGATCCTTGGTGAGTCCAGGAGAGTCCCCACCAGACTCTGATCCCGTGATTATTGGGATATCGAAGACTGTGGTCCCGATATGCGAACCAAGGGTTCGGCCTGTGGTCGGGCGACAAGGTGCGCGAGCGACTGCGTCGCAGGCTCCTTCCTTGTTTGACAGCAGCAGCGGTGCGCTTGCTGGCTGCATCGGAAGCCGCCTTGCGGGCTTCCTTGCGCGGAGTGGCCTTGTCTTTCGACTTGGTCTTAGCAGTCTTTGACCTCACGGTCTTGGACTTAGAAGGCGTCGAATTGACGTGGCTGCTTGCTTTCTTAGGCATCTTTAAAGAGGTTGACGTGGACACCTCGGGTGCTTGGCACGAGCGCAACAGGCTTAATGAAAGCCTCAAAGCCACAACGGTGGCTCGTCGATGGGTATCGACAAGGACAGGAAAGAGAGCGGCACTCTCTTCCTAACTCCTCATTGGTTGAAGGTGAAATTCCAATCTAAGTGGTGGAAGATGGAACGGGGTTACATGATGGATACCCTAGAAAGGGTACCGCCTCTTGAAGTAGATATACTTCTGTGAGTATTCATTTTGTGGATACTCAGTTGTGGGTGATGTGGACCACACTACTGCCACGTATTTCTAGTGGCTGAGGGCCAACCAACAGTATTTGACCTACCTTTTTATATTTAGAATAAACTATTGCTAATTAGTCATTTGTGTTACAAGCCAAATGACCTAATTAACCGTAAATTAATCAGTCTAAAACCTATTCTAAACTAGCTATTAAATCCCTTAAGACCAGGACTTGTGAACTATCGTTCACTTAGAGTTTTGTATACTTTTAGCAGCACGCTTCCTCAAGCAAGGTGCTCGTGTGACCCCGTCACAGGAATCGAGGACGATACGCTAATAGTTACAGCAGTTTTATAGAGGTAAAAAGCACTCCTTAGCGACAAACAACTCGCTAACTGGATCTGTATCAGGACACTAGCACGTAGATAAACTCTAAAACGCTACTCTTGTTCGGACCGGAGGATTAGGTCGGAAAAAGTCCCCGACCAAAATTCCCGGTCCGATCAGTATATTACCCCCAAAAAATCTTCGGAGCTACCCTTCCACATAGCGAGCAGGCCGCGTCACCGATAGACGTCAAGTGCGGCGCACGCTTGTTGGCATCAGTTCCAACGATGATAATGTCGTCGGCCGCTGCCGCATCCTTGGCAAAGTAGATCAGTGCATGTGAGCGTGTCTTCATCGGTGTCCGAGGTGCTGTTGCTGGCCATGGCCCAGTACTTCTTGCTCGGGGAACGCGATTATAGAGCTGTCGACTCTGTAGTTGTATTGGTCAAATATCTTTGGCCTGACAAATTACGCCATCTTGTCAGCCGTCTGTGACTCCGGAGACCAGGAGAAGCTCAAGGCACATCGCCGCTATGAATACCACTCCCCGAAGACCTCTCGATTGGTCGATGGGTTTATGGAGGTTCTTCATGACTTGGATTCAAAGTTTGTGCGGCAAGGCGATCGGTGTCATGCTGGAGCGGCGACTCAATTACACAACAATCTGTCCTACCTGCAACTACCGCCGGATCTACGGTGTATGTGTACTGCAGATCGGCATCGCCCAGTGCAATGCTAGCACCATTAGCGTTGCAATGATGTTTGTTATAGTTGAACCGTTGGTCTGATCGAGCTGCAAATTCACGGAGTCCACGTTCCGGTAGAGGCGACATCACTGAAGAAAACGCTAGCCAAATTGGCAATGAGAATAATGATCGAAGTGCGCATGGCTGGAGTTGAGACTTCATTTTTTGCTTGTCGTGGTGACATACCTTACGTCGAGATATTTTTTTGTTGAAAATCTTTACTAACCACATCTGCCAGGTCTTCAGCATCGTACGATTATAGAAACTCCATTTTTTTGCCAATGGGTCGTAGTCGATTTAAGTGGAAATCCGAAGCACTACGCAGTAGTATTACAATAGCACTTGTTGTTTACCAAATACCCTAAATCAGCGATCAAAACCAACAAACCAAACCAAAAAGTGAACTGTAGTTCTGCCATTCAGTTTTGTTTCTTACGTACTCAAATAAACTTCTGCCTACCCCTCTTTCATTGTCATCGCTGGCGGTGAGCACTACACCTAGCGCATTCGCTTCTCATTGCTCACCACTGGTACGACGAGTGTTTTCAGGGTATGGCATGGTCTAAACGGAGCTGTTGACACTGCGAGGTTTCTCAAAGTCGCCTTCCATAGCCATTCCTCGCGCGCCACGCCGCGTTGGCCGCCTCACGCTTCGCTTTCTTGCTTGCTTCTATGGCCTCGTTGAGGGCGGTTCGCCACTTTTCGTACCGCCTTTCTGAGAGCTTTACGACACCGTTAGAAATGTCATCGACAGAATGGCCCCATTTTGCAGCCAATTGGGAAAGCGTCGGACCCCTTTCCTCCGTGTCATCGAGGTTATCGAGGTCATCGAGGTCGTCAGAGTCATCGGAGTCAGGGTCGACAGGCTTTTCGTTTCTCCTCAGAAGTCGCTGACTCGTATCACCGTGCGCCACCGTGGAGATTTTGGCCTGGTTAGAATCCATGGTCACAGCGATGGCCTCGCTTGCGAAGAGGAAGGACGCCGCGGCAACCACCAAAACTTGAGAGAGACGCATGGATTCGTTCGAAGTTGGGCTTGAAGACTTGAACACAGGAAAGCAAATTGCAAAGTGAGGATCGAAACAGTATGTATTAAAGGTGACGCCTCAGAATACGTAACAACGTATATACTGTAGGTTGTTATACATATATGTACTATCTGTAGCCTCAACGTCAATACGACAAAGTATTGCTGTCCTTGTACCCGTATAGTGGTATTTAAAACCCCACGCTGTCATTCAAAGCCTAGGATTCTCACTCGCTGTTTTCTGCACGTATTCAAAGCCTGGGATTCTCACTCGCTGTCTCGGACCGAAATTCGGTATTCATATTCAAATCCTGCAATTCTCGCACCCTGTACCTTGTGTCCCTTGTACACACATTCAAAGCCTGGGATTATTTGAAGGCTCGCACGTACAGTAATACGTGACGTCAGGTGTTGGCAATAATCTCGTTCCATCGCGCTCCAAATTGTGTGTGGCTTACTTTCGGTCAGCTGTAGGAATAGACACTAATTCAGAGTCGTACACATACCAATCTCCATCTGATGAAACCCTGTATCACAATCATTGTCGCGATCGCTTCCAGCCATAATTCTACTGCTTCAACTGTATCCATGAAGTCGATCTCTATTACATCTTCCATTAGCGTGGACAGAGGAGTTGCTGGATTGGAAACTCCTATTAATAGGAGTTGTTGCTTTTGCCCGCTCCGTAGGGTCCAATGGTTTCTTCTGCGTTCTGCTATCCTCACATTCTTGCACGAGCTTGATTACGGGTATTATTAATAATAGCGGAATCTCTTTCACTAAGGACGACCAATCAAATCTCAAGAAATCTGCAGTAGCCAAGAGCTATGCGAGAAATGAATCCCAAGATCAACCAGAAGCGACAAGCCTGTTCTGGCATTTGAACTGCTGGATGTGATTGGCAAATAAGACATTTACAACCATTAACTCCAGAAAGGGTTTGGGCATGATGAAGTGGCACACTGTATAATGAACATTATTCAGATTATGCCAATCGAGAAGTGCTTCACTTTAGTGGGCACTTCACCCGTCCCGAAATTGAATACGCTGAATTAATAAATGTGATGTTACAGAATAATTCCACCGTTGTATGAAGCTGATGTCACAGCACTGGTGATAAGTTAGAGGCACTTAACTTGACTGACGAACCCAGCCAGGAGACTTCGCTCTGAATTGTGAACTTCTGTTTCCGTTTCTTTGTAATGTACTTCAAATATCTAGCTTTGCCTTGACGGATTTCTACCTATTTGAGCGGCGAATCTGTTTTCTCCCGGATTCTCTACCTATGATAGAAGCGCATCAGTTTGCTCACGGATTAACGCAAACCTCTCCGCGGGCAACCTTGCCCAAATTTGGAGCTTGGTTAAAAAAACTGAACAATCGGTGTATAATTGGGCTACATTTGTGTGTTTCTGAGGAATGCAAATTTACCTACTGGTACCTTTTCTGGTCGACTGCATGTTTTAGCGAAAATGAAGCAATCGAGAGTGATTTGGGACGTGTCAAAAAACGGTTGCACAAAATAGATGCTCAGCACATCGGAAACCGTCCGTTAACGTTTACAAGATCTAGTTACTCGTAGCCTGTCCATTGACGAGGTAGGAAATACACGGCACCACATGTGTACCCACAACAACACACATACGTACGTCACGTATGCGATAAGTACAACCAGTTGTTGGCTCCGTAATGGGCTTTGTTAAGTTGTCAACTACGGTTATTATCAACAATAAAGCACACGATTTGTTTTTAAACATGTGTACAGATTTCTCAAGACTTGCAATATGTTGTGCTGTCGACGGCACTGAATACCACCATTGAAAAAAGCATGTCCATCAGCACCATTGGGTACGTTTTGTTGTTGAACGAGGATCTTACATTGTAGTACGAGGAGATGGCGGGTAAGAAAAAAATCGGCATGAACACAGCGCAGTACCTGAAGGAAAATCTACCTCCAAGGAAAGCACCAAAACGAGGGGAATACAGTGTGCACGAAGGCGGTAGTCCTAAGGACTACGTGGTGTTGAATGACCTTTAAGTAAAGAGTTTAGTGGAGTACGCCTGCTACAGAACGACTGCAATGTGGGGTTATGCTTTTATGGAGAGATCAATGGTCATATGTGTATGACGTACAAAATCTTTAGATGGACATCACGTGCGGCGTTAATGACTAACGCATGAACATGGGGTGCGTTGTCAGGCAGATAAAATGGAGAAGGCTTCTCTATCGACTCTATAATTCAAGTATTGGAGACACTATTTTAATGACTTCGTGCAAACGTGAAAATACTTCCTTATCGATCAAGTAAGTTATTCATACACTGCAAAAGTGTTGACATTCACCCGAATAACATGTACTTAAGTATTATTGTCCTATTAACTGCCTTTGTGCCAGCTATGCACTAACTTTCAAGAGGAAGCTACCATACACCTCTCACGCCTTTAAGCCTATCTTGCTCGGCTTTAAAATCAGCTCGTCCAGAAGTTTTTCTATCTTTGCGATATCCGGAGAGGGTTCGTTCTCTGCGAAGACAACTTTCACCTCTGGAGAGCACAGCAACTGGTACAACGACCGCATTCGTAATGTCAAGGACGCTTGTCTACTTGTTTGTTGCCGACAGCTTTTCGTGGATGTGGCTTGCCACGGGACCCGAGCTGTCAGTCACGATGCAGCGCTGACCAACTGACGACGTTAAATAGAGATAAACACACCGCTAAAAAGACTGGCAATGGTTGGTAGTCTCGAGTTTCACATGGATTTCGTTGTCATACATTATCAAATAGAGATACACGTTAGCCCTGTTAATTTATAGATAAACGCAGCAAACGTACTGCTTCCTTCACAGCTAGCCATGTTGGCCTGCTTTCTCCAGCTTTCAGCTTCTACTTGCCGTGCGTTTGAAGAAATGAAAGGCTGAGGTTCACCGGAAGCTTATTTGGTTTATAATTTTCCTGGTATTTTCACGCATTTACTTTCTAGTACTTCTTTTATATCACTATCAAGGTGCTGATGCATGCCATCAGCCTGACGGACATGCCTGATCGACGTACACTTGTCAATGCGTCCGGATTATTTACATACGTCAGATGCCCAGTTACCGTACGTACACCCAGCCCAGTGCACAATCCTGAACAAACATCTTTGAGGGTGAAAACAAAACGAGATGGGGTGTCAGCAAAACGAGAATTGCTTTACTGTTAATAAACTAAAGGTGTTGTTTTCGCTGGTTTCAGCTAAAACGATTTGAAGGCTTTACCAAAATGATTTGAAATGGACATAGTCAGACACATCGTTGACATATTCTCGAATAAATTTGCAATCATTAGAGCTTCAAATACAACAGGCTAAAGTCAAAACGACATTTGCCACGAAATGGTTTCCGATGATTCATTAGGAACTGGCATTCCTCGCGCCATGCATTCGAAGAACATCAACGTCAGAGAGTCACAACTTTTTGTACCCTCCTTGTAATGGGGTTACATGAGGGGTACCACAGATAGGGTACCGCCTCTAGAAGTAGATATACTTCTGTGAGTATTCGTTTTAGATACTCTGTTGTGGGTGATGTGGACCACACCACTGCCACGTAGGTCTGGTGGCTGAGGGCCAACCAATAGTAATTAACCTACCTTTTATATGCATAATTAGGATAAAGTATAGTTAATTAGGAGTTTGTATTACAGGCCAAATGAACCTAATTAACTATAAACAAATCAGTCTTAAACCTACTCCAAACTAGCTATTAAGTTCCCTAAGACCAGGACTTGTGAACTGTCGTTCACTAGGAGTTTGTATACTCCTGATAACACCCTTCCTCAAGCAAGGTGCACGTGTGACACCGTCACACTTGGTAGCACTTGCAGTCAATCCACGCCTAGACGGGTAGATTGACTACCTGAATCCTCAGTGGCTCCTACAAGGTAAGCCAAGATGGATAGTGGGGAGTTTCCTCATCTGACCGATTCTAAGTTCGAGTCGGCCCCGGAAGATGGCAAGCAACTTTGGAGGAAATGCTCTACGAAGCTTGGCGGCTGCTACGCCGGTCGAGCCTGTCGAACGCATCGAGGCGTTCGACACGTACGAGCGAGGGCTTATCGCTCACGTGCAGGGGCTGCAGGTCCCCGTGGATGAGCTGAAGCCAGCCCAACCTAAGCCGTTGATGCTTAAGATTAACCCCTATGAGGGAAGGAGGGAAAGAATCTCCACTTCTGGGTCAGAGAGATAGGGCTCGCCATGGATGCGGCTCTCATCTCGACCGAGCGACTTCGGGTCGCATTTGCCCTGTCCAACCTGGGAGGTCGGGCGAAGACCTGGGCGTACACGCGCGAGGCGACAACGCCGGGTTGTTTCACAACCTGGGCTCAGCTGTGTCAACAGCTTAGAGCCGCCTTCCTTCCGGCGAACTATGAGTATCGCCAGCGCTCGCGCTTCCTTGCTTGTAAACAAGGGAAGCGTGAGCTGCATGAGTACATCCAGGAGATGCGAGTACTCGCTGCATCTCTGGTAGGGAACCCCCTACCTGAACACATCAAAGTGACCGTGTTCATGGATGGCCCGAAGGTGGGCCCATCCCGCACACAGTTGTTCCGCGTGCATGCGAACACTATGGAGGAGGCGATCCAGATCGCCCTCCAAGAGGAGTACAGCCACCGACAGGCTCGTACTCCTACGTCAGTGTGGCAAGGCCACAATGCGTCGACAGACGTAGTGCAAGGAGCTCCGGTAACCGGGCCAGCACGAGCCCGATACTCATCGAATGGTGTACGGTCGCACAGAGCTCCATCCGCTGTTATGGATGTGGGAAGCTCGGGTACATGCAACGTGCCTGCCCTGCGGGAGGGCAAAGGAAGTTCCCTTCTAAACCTAGGGGATCGAGGGGTCCGTGGCAGAAGCCACGATCCAAGCACCAGGGGAACTGGGGTCACCAGTTGGGGCTGGACGCCCTACTATGGTACGGTGGTTAGCGTACCTGTGGTCCGGATGGACCTGGCTGTAAAGTTTGAGGACTTTGACAGCACGGAG
The DNA here is from genome assembly GCA_008079305.1 of Phytophthora palmivora. Taxonomy (NCBI): domain Eukaryota; phylum Oomycota; class Peronosporomycetes; order Peronosporales; family Peronosporaceae; genus Phytophthora; species Phytophthora palmivora. Next base: position 114,575 of record VOQZ01000322.1, on the reverse strand, counting down.
TCGTTCCTTGTCCTAGACATGGACAAGTACGACTTGATCCTGGGCATGTCGTGGCTCGAAAAGCACGAGCCCTGGATCGATTGGCGCGGCAACGCCATTGGGGCTAGCCGGCCCGCAGTCTCCGACAGAGCTTTGGTGAGTAATGTTCCCACGTCTGTCCGGGACTGGGGCGCCAGAGATGGTCACCAAGGCGCTTATGCGCCCGAAGAAGTGTTGGGAGTCACGGACGCCAACGAAGGTGTTGCGGTGAGCCTCGCAACCGGTCGTGAGACCAAGGCTCATTGCCAAGCGTGTGGGGTTGCTACGTCAGCAAGCCCCAACGATGAGAGTCGTCGAGCCGTATGGGCTGTGACGGTGACAGTGCCTAATAGCACTGACCAGGCGGGTAACATTGGTCCGCAAGCAGCAGAGGCTGCTGAGGAGAGCGCGGAAGGCATCTCCTGTGTCGGTAACATCGGTCCACAGGTGGATAACATAGTTCCACAAGCGGGTAACGTAGTTCCGCAAACAGCTGAGGCTGCTGGGGAGGACGCTGAGAGCGCCTCCAGCGTGGGTAACATAGTTCCACGCAGGGTCGAAGAGACCGAGAAGATTGAGAGCGCAGCGTGCTTCTCTAGCGTGGGTAACGTAGCTCCACGCGGGGTCAAGAAGACCAGTACGAGGGCGGAGATGTCGTTGAACACCTCCCGTGTGGATAACAAAGTACCACACTCGGAGTCTGAGACTCCACCGGCACGGCCAGTCGAAGAGCAATGCCATGTCTTCGACGGCGTGTCCGGTCGTCAAGTGAAGGCAGGTGCTGTCCATCTGGAGGCACTGCCTGAGGTGTCAGCACTGCTGAACCTCGAGGAATTGTCCATGAAGGACTTCCTGGCCGAGTTGAAGGCCGAAGAGATTGCGGAGATGGTGCTCCTGAAGCCGGAGACCTCTCCTGAAGATTTGAACTCTTCCTCCGTAATGGACGAGGACGTCCTGGAGGGGTTCACGAAGCAGCGCGCAACGCGCAACGCGCTTGGGTTCTGAGATCCTCAAGAACCCGGAGGATTCAGTGTATCCTCTTGTGAAGGAATACTCGGATATGGTGTCGAAACACCCACCATCCCAACTCCCGCCGGATCGGGGAGTTCGGCACGAGATTGATCTCGTGCCTGGCACAAAGTACTGTGTCACGAGGCAGTGGCCTCTACCTCGCGAGCAGTGCGAGGTCATAGATGCCTTCTTCGCCGAAAAGGCGAAGTCGGGCATGGTGCGGGAGTCAAGTCCCCCCACTCGACGCCAACCTTCTGCGTTCGTAAAGCGAACGGGAAGTGGCGTCTGGTTCATGCTTACAACAAACTGAACAATGCGACGGTACCGGCACAGACGCCAATCCCTCACAAGGACGTGTTGTTGAACAACATGTCGGGTTGTACGCTGTACAGCGCCCTGGATCTGGTTGACGGATACTACCAGATCCTGATCCGGGAGAGTGATATTCCTTTCGCCGCAGTGAGCACCCCGAGTGGGATGCTCTGGGTGTGGCTAGTGATGCCACAGGGGCTATCGAATGCCCTAGCGACGTTTAATCGCTTGGTCACACAACTGTTCAGACCATTGCGTACGTTCGCACAGACGTACTTTGACGATATATTCGTCCATAGCCGCGACGAAGGTGGCCAGGCAGCTATGGAGGTGCATCTGAAGCACCTCCGTCGAGTGTTTGAGGTCATGAGAGCCAACAAACTCTATGCCAACATCGACAAGTGCGTCTTTGCAGCTGAGGAGATAAACATTCTCGGCTGCTTTGTCAGCAGGATCGGCGTGTGCGCTGATCCAGGGAAGGTCAAGGCCATAGCAGCTTGGCGGATCCGAGGTCACAGAAGAGCCTCCGGAAGTGGTTGGGCTTAGCCAACTATCTTCATAAGTACAGCGCAGGGTACGCTGAACTAGCTCGACCCTTGTCGGATCTCTTAAAGAAGGATGCCGACTGGGTCTGGGAGCAACAGCACCAGGATGCGTTCGACAGCATCAAGGCGAGCTTACAGCAAGCGCCAGTCCTGGCCTTGCCGGACGAAAATAAGTCATTTAGCGTCGTCTGTGACGCTTCTGACTATGCAATAGGCTGTGCGCTGTTGCAGAAGGACGATGAAGGACACGAACGTGTCATCTCCTTCCAGTTCAGGCAGCTGAAGGATGCCGAACGGAACTATCCCGTGCATGACAAGGTGCTACTTGCAATTAAGTATATTCTTGTCAAGTTTAGAGTTCATCCCTTAGGCTCAAGGCCCTTTGTGATCTTCACATATCTCGCGTCCTTGCGGACTGCCACCAATTCGCCGCATTTGTCGCAGCGCATGGCGAGGTGGCTGTCATTCTTCGCGGAATACAACTTAAGACCTACCAAATGGTCTCTCAGACATGTCGGTGCCCCCATATACAAGTGGGTGGCACACTATGTCAAGACATGTGAAATATGTCAAAGGGTGAAGCCTTCGGGCCACGCCTCGGCTCCACTGCAGAGCCTACCAGTGCCAGCGGATTGCTGGAATTCGAAGAGTCTCGACTTCGTCTTTGACCTGCCGGTCGATGACAAAAGCAACACCGGCATATTTGTGTTTGTCTGCCGTTTGAACAAGATGGTGCATCTTGCTCGAGTACGTGGCAAAGTCACCGGGAAACAAGCTGCACAGCTGTTCCTAGATAGAGTGTTCCGCTATCATGATCTACCAGAGACCATAGTCTCTGATCAGGACCCACGCTTCACGGGGACGTTCTGGGACACCCTGTTCCAGCTACTGGGAGCCAAGTTGACAATGTCAACCGCGTACCATCAGCAGACGGATGATCAGACGGAGCGCGTCAATCGCGTGCTCGAAGATACTCTACGAAGCATTTGTGCAGAGGCACCTAAGTCCTGGCCGGACCAGCTGCCTATGGTTGAGTTTGCACTCAACAATGCGGTACACGCATCAACGGGGTTTACCCCGTTCTACCTGAATGGGTTACGACACCCCCAGGTGCCGCTAACCTTGCGGGGAGGCACCGTGGTCTCCATCGTAAGTGGGGGAGAGGCTCGAAAAGCCTTTTCCTCCCAGGTCTCGGAGATCGAGCCGGAGTCTTTGAAAAGACAATTATCGTTGATTATAGACAACAGGCTGACGCTATCAGCCGGGTTAGAGACGCAATGGCATCCGCCCAAGATAAACAGAAAGAGCATTTTTGGCAAAAAAAGTAGAGGAAATTTAAACGTGTTTAATGAGGGTGAATTACTCCTATTAGACACTAAGAACCTACCGCTAAAGGTGGTTAGCTCTGTAGAGAGCAACAAGTTGAAGCACCGCTTCATCGGACCCTTTGCGGTCCTGGCCAGACATGGCGCGGCGTATACCATTGACCTCCCAAAGTCAATGGCGACGCACCCGACGTTCTACGTGGGGCGTCTTAAGCGGTATCACGATCCGCTGGGTCTTCCTTCTCGGACGGAGGAAGACCAAGGTGAGAACTCACCTCCTCGAAACGAGGCTGAGTCCTCTGGACAACCGGAGCTGCCGGTGTCGAAGCCTGTGAATGATACGCAGGCTGGTACCCACGAGAGTCATACGAAGGGTATGACGGTACAGAGTGGAAAAAACTCGGGTAAGAACTATACCCATAAGCCGAGTGGTACGAGTACCCCTGTGGCTCATAAGAGAGCATCCGGCCATGCACTTCATGGCTTAGAGCGTCTAAGCCTCGACGGAATTCCTTCAGGGCGGAAGCCGTAACTCGGCGGTCAACACGCCCGTGGAGCTCTCGAATCGCACGACCAAGAGCGTCCACATCTTGACGAAGGACCTCTAGGGCCCCCGACTTGCCAGCCTGAGCGGCAGCCTGACCACCAGGTTTAAGTCCCAGGGCTATCTCGATCGCGTAAATACGATCTCGAAGATGATGAACCTCGTCGCTTAACAGGGACCCCACAGCGTCCCGACCCAAAGTTGAGGGTCCAGAAGGATAAGGGTGAGAAGGAGCCGCGTACTCAAACGCGTGCGAGAGCTCTTCCTGCCCTCCTTGATCGGAACAGCGAGCTCCACTACCATATGGAGCGGGTCGTCCAGGAGCGGCGGCGCTCTGGGAAGCGCCAGCTGCTTGTGAAGTGGCGGGGTTACCCCTCGTCACAGAACTCGTGGAAGCCGGAAGACCGGCTCCGGGTTGACTGCCCGAAGGCTGTTGAGATTTGGGATCAACAGCCGGGGCGTAAGTAGTCCGCGGCTTCTTAGCCGCCTTACGGTCTACGGTCCCTGGGTTGACGGAACCGTACCCGCGCTCATCTTGAGCGCTGGACTTAGACTGCTGTCTAAGTCCCTCCATGACGGAGTGGAGTTGCCGCTTAGCGATTAAGTGGGCAAACTCAATACGAAGATCGCGCTGGTCCAAGACATAGGACAGCAGACGAACACTTTGGAGTTCTTTCAACTCCTGAACTGTGAAGGTCTTTAGAGAAACCCATCTCGGGAACAGGGCCTCTGCCTGGGTCTGGGTTGTGGTGTTCTTGGGCTGTTCCCAAGGGTAGCCCCACACGGGGAAGAGCCCACCACGGTCTTCCGGCTTCTTGCGGAGACTTGTGAATTCCTTAAGAGGAATTCGGTGTGGTGCAAGTAGCACACACCTAGCGGCCCCAATGTCATTGACAAAGAGTGGTTCATGTTGAACCGAGGCACGCTCATAGGCGCCACGTGAAGCGCGCCCATGGTTTAGACCACGAGGGGCCTTGAGGTGCTCCAGGAACAGAGGAGACCCAGACCCGCATCCTGTGAATAGTATCCATGGGGATACACCGGCGTGGGAGGCGCAGGAGCGGCTTGCAGTTGAGCAGCTTGATAACGCTCCTGCTGTTCATCGAGATCATTGGAGATCTCTTGGGGCTCGGTGGCTGCCCCCCCTCTTCAGCCTCATCCAAAGAAGAGTCGAATAGACTATGGTAGTCTTTCGGGAAACCAGACTCGCGAGAAGGAGAGTTAGGGGCCGTGCGCGGTTTTGAAGAAGCTGCTTTCGCAGCTTGTGTTCGAGCCTTACCTTCGCCTAAGGTCAGGTTCTAGTATGGCAATCTCATTGAAGCCGCCTTAGCCTCTGATGATTCAGAATTATCAACAGGAGTGCCCTACCAAGGAGCATCCTGTGAAGGAGTAGGATATTTGGTGGATCCCGTGGTATCCTCACCGGACTCCGACCACGTGATTATTGGGATGTCGAAGTAAGGGGGCTCCTCCCCAGGACTATGGTCCCGATAGGCGAACCGAGGGTTCGGCCTGTCGTCGGGCGACAAGGAGCGCGAGCGACTGCGTCGCGGACTCCTCCTTGTGTGGCAGCAGCAGCGGTAAGCTTGCTGATTGTCTTGGAAGCCGCATTGCGTGTTTCCTTGTGCGCAATGGCCTTGTCTTTCGACTTGGCCTTAGCAGTCTTCGGCCTCGCTGTCTTAGACTTGAAAGGCGTCGAGGCGGGGGCAGTTGTGATGTTGAGTTCTTACTGTGCGGTAGCTACCCTGTCGCTAGGACAACCGCCACAGAACCTTTCGGTGAAAAGCGAGGGTTCACCCCATTCGATGATTATACATCCCGCGGCTGAGTAACAGAGAAGTGATAGTGACACCCTGGAGCCTCGGCCAGTCTAACATAACCTGGCCGAGGCCTCCTGGATTAGGCCGAGATAGGGCTCTGTACCCATCTCAGATCCCTGGTATCACGTCTGCACAGTCCCACATCCGTACTTATGTGTGCGTTGTCGACCCCTCGGTCGTACCTATGCTAAGACCTCGGAGGTTCCTACAGATTTTTGTTTACACTTGATATTGGTATATAGGCGTATGGCAAAACATAGGATGGCATACAGAGGCTCTCTGAGCCTCATATTAAGCAGTTTATAAAACGCAGTGTTCCCACCAGCTAACAAGAGTCCAGTGCGACTTAGGTAAGTGTAACTAGCTTATTTAAGTACCAGGACATGCTCAGTTGTGTGGGATGCCTGTTGGTTGACTCAAGGTACATTCAACCGAGAGTTTATCCTGGTCAGGTCAAGAATTCGTGTGGCCAAGAGATCGGAGGTGACAGTGAACTGTCGTTACGCGTATACTTAGGGTCTACTAAGGTCCTAGTGTATATTTTGCTCCCCGCCAAGGTTATACCTCGACACCCCTGCATAAGGCCTAACACGCCGGTACCCTTTCCACTGAGGGACTGCAGGGTCACGCGCGAAAGCGCAATATAACACCCAAGTGTAAGCTCGTGGCTAGTGGCGTAGGTAAGGTTGAGCTAAAACATCCTCGGTATATAGAAGCGCTTACAACCGACCCGGTGTAAGGGATCATTCATGGTCTTCAGGTTTGATCCAACAATCACTGACCTTCACGGGGAAGCGTGTGTTGTTGGTGGGAACTCACCCGGCAAGTGAGAATTCTATCGTGTCCTACACGACAACTGGTGCCGCGATCCGGGATTGGTGTGGCCTTTAGTGTGTTGGGGTTGTGTTAGGTTCTACCCTAACGAGCATTCGAGAGAAATAAGAAGAGAGAAAATTGCGAAAGGAGGCAAGTCAGCAGTACCAGCAACACTGATGAAGCCAAGTGGAACACGCACCGAGGCTACGGTGTACCCTAAAATTTGTTCGTTGTCGACACCACCGACATTTCGTTTGGTGACGATTGCCGAACGTTCGGGAAGTTTCGACGAGGCGGTTGGCTACTCCGACGCCAAGGAACAAGATGATGAAGATTACCTGAAAGAGATGGCAGCGATACCCGAACTTTTGGAAGCCGCTGTGGTATCTGTAGGCCGCAGCGGAGGGGTGAGGTCGCTCGCGTGTAACCTCACCGAAGAGCTGAACGACGTAGCTGGCCCTGAACCGGCCACTGAGGACAGCGATGATGGGTCCGACGGTTTTGAAATCGTTGGCGATGACCGGGAAGACAACTTCTTGGTCGACAGGCAACCGGTCACCAGTCAATGGCGATACACCGGCTGTCAACAAGGTTCTAGGTCGTTGTCTAGAATTCATGAAGACTAGGAGCAATTAAATGCAGCTTTTCGGCCTGAAGTTGGGCCACCAGGCCGTCTGGATGGACCTCAGGGGCTATCTAGCGGTGCCCATTGACTAAACGAGCACTCGGCAGGTGGCCCCGGATACTGTGCTACTTCTCCGTGCTATGGGAAACGAGTCTCAGAGGTTTCCATCTGACGCCGCACTCAAGGATTGGACGCCGACTGATGCCGGCACAGCGTTGCGGAAGTGGAAGAAGAAGTCGCGGACGTCTTTTGGGGTGTCCGAGATTGGGGCAGGCTGTCAGCCTATAGCGCGATACACCCCGGAAGCGACGGACCCGTCGAATGTCTCACTTCCCCAAACTCCCAAGTAGCGTGTCAACGAGGGTTGCGACACTGGCGTTTTTGCAGCCACGGCCGAGGCTTCACCTTACATGCAAGATTCGCACATGGTGGCACCGACGTCTGTAAGCCTATCTTAACGGGTAGCCGAGGAGACAGAAAGTTTACGCCTCACTCCGAACACTCGTCAAGAGACTGGCCGACGTTCCACCAGGGACTATGCCAGGAAGATTCGTCGGACAGTGATAGCGAATCAGGTGACTTCGACTAGCTCGATGGAGATTTCACCGAGAAATGGGCGCGCCAGATCCGTGAGCTGAGCAAGGCGAAGACTAAAAGCTCCATACCGAGACTTGAGCTCGCAACCCACCTTCCACTCGGCAACATCAAGCCCTATTTTGGACTTCGGAACAAGTGTGAGAAGTCCATGCGATGGCTCCGAACCTTTATCTAAGAGATGAAGGGAATGCAAACACCACCGAACGAGTGGTGTATGGCATTCGAACTCAGCCTCCAAGATAGAGCTCTACATTGTTACCGGCTACTCCCACGCAAGACTCGTCGTACGCGGAAGCTGTTGAGCGACGCGTTCATCTAGTACTACTACTCACGGTTTACCCAGTCTGCGAACGCTCGGTACTATTCAGCAAAGCGGGAAGACAAGGAGCGCATATGTGACTACTTGAATAGGCTTAACGGCTACGCTCGGAATGCTGGAATGCAGTTTGAGAACGGTGGATGCGATGCGAAGGAACATGTGGAACACTTTCTGGATACGTGTGATGACCGAGGTCTGGAAGAGCGCCTATGTCACGTCCGAGTTAAGGATATTCATGACCTCGAAGATATGGTCAACGACATCCTCCGTCGTCGGGAACGTAAAACATCCCGGGAGTCGTCAGGACGCCGCCCGAAGAACCAAGAAGACAGCCGCCGACATGATGGTAGGCGCACAGAGGGTTCGCGAGACAGCTATCGCCGTGACCGACACGACCGAGAACGCCGTCGCGACGATTCACGCCCGAGAGTCACGGTAGCGAACGCGCTAACTGACCTCGTCGCTGCATTGAATGTGAACGACGCTACTAGGTCCCGATCGAACCGCCCAGAGACGCGCCATCATGGTTGTGACAGCACCGAGACATCTAGCGACGACGAACGGCGCTGGGACGGCAGTCGATGTTCCAGCGAGAGCTCCGACAGTGATTCTAGTCCCGACGGTGAATACGGTCATGTTGCAGCCGCCAACGACAGTGAACGCCCGGCCGCTGCAGAGGGTACTTTTGCCCGGTCCGACCACCGACATCCCAGGGGTGGTAATGGTCACTTCAACAAAGACCGAGGCTACGGACGAGACAGCCGACAGCGTCAGTACGGTCCTTGTGCAGCCTGTGGTAGTATGTCGCACTCCGTGCATTACTGCTACAGGCGATGCAAGCTGTGTAAACAAGTGCACGACGCTGGAAAGTGTGACGCCCTCAACGAGCTCACCAACCTCCTACGATCGAAGGTCGATAAGAAAGATCTCACGCCTGAGCTACAAAGCTTAGTGTTCGGGAATCATTTAAACTAGGCAGCCCGCCAACTGAAACTGGGTTGGTCCCAATCGGGCTGCCACAGTTAACCGAACCTGCAATAGACGCCGACTATATGTTCGCGTTCGCGGGTGAGGTAAATTGGCCCGAAGACCGAGAGATTACGAGTGTGACAACGATGGAAAATGAAAAGGAGAGAGGTGCATACCTCAGTGAGTGTGGAGTGAAGGAGTGGAGCATTGGCAAACCTAGTGGCCGCAAGACCGAGGGTTCGATTGCTAGCATGTCCCGAGTTGAACAATCGCCCCGAAGTCTCGTCCCAAGGACGAAGTTGCTCCCAGGCGAGAGATTGGGGTGGTGGTGGTCTCAACGGTACGACAAGAGGAAGAAAATGAGAGCATTAGTCAAGGGTGCGGTGAACGACGAGCGAACGAGGATTCTGTTAGACACGGGAGCCAACGTCAGCGTAATCTCTGCAAACTACGCCAAGAGGTTGCGGCTGCGCGAGGTCCCGGACCAAGGACGAAGCTTAGAAGCGCGGGGCATTAACCCCGGAGTGGTGGAGATTCGTGGTGAAGACTCGCCAACGAGCGCTCGTGAAGATCACCCTGGGGTGGGAGCGAGTGTACGAGTTTGAGATGTGGATCACGAAGCACAGTGCGGGAGTCGAAGCGGCCCTCGGAACGGACTTCATAATTCCGGCTGGACCTGTTCCACTGGACAGCTAGGCTGCCAGACAAAGTGATGGTGCCACTGACTAAGTCACAGGGTGCATTGGATGACGAACCCTATGGAACTCACGTAGTTGGTGGACCGACCGGGGGACTGTATATCCCGGTCATGAGTGGCGAGAGTTTCGGCTTAAGTGCAAACGACCCTCTCGAGACACTCACGAAGTTTGGATACGACGGACGGAGAAGCTCGTCCCTACCGTAACGAAGTTTAGAAGGGGGCATCCGACACGGGTCCGGCTGACGAATGTCACCTCGAAGGTCGCTAATTGCTCGAAACACGATTCGGTAGTGTTATGGGTACCGATCGGCGATCTTCCGCGTGAGCCTGGGTACGTACGCCTATGGTCTAACAAATATAAGGAATGCGAGATCCTCGCCTACGCGAAGAGCCGTGACGAGACGCTGTTTGAACGAGAACGTGAGCTCTACGAACGTTGGCTAGCCGAACGTTTACTTGCGGTGGAGCGCAGAGAGAGTATCCGACACCTCGAAATATTCTCACCAGAGACACCGAGGATTCGGACCCAGTCAAAGAGGCTCAAGCCTACTGCGCCGAGGGTATGATCCAACTCATAGCCTTGGTCAGTTGGAATCGGGATCAACTCGACGACTCGCCGACATCCGGGACCGCTGCTAATGTATTGGACGGCGCAGTGACCGAGGGAATACCAGTCGAGGAATCGGAGCGCATGACATCGGTATCAGAGAATGGCGACCTAGTGTTGGAACGAGCTCAGAGGGAGCCCTCGACTCTTGCGATAGACGATGAAACTGTACCCCGGATGTTCAAGTGGGGTGACATCCGAGAATATCGGATCCTCGGATCAGGTTTAGGACGAACAGGCGACCGAGTCGCAGACACTACGTGTCCTCCTGAAGACCCGGAGTGTGTATTGAATGTAACCTATTTGTCCGCGATGCACGAGATCGCAGCAGGAGTTGTGATGGGACATGTCGCCGAAAAGAGCGGTATGTCCGAGCATTTGACGGACGACATCGAGCTCACCGACTATGCGCAAGAGTTGGCATTCCTGCCTGACCTGACCGTGATCACGTTACTGCTTTAGACTACACCGGTCCGAACGTTCAGAGCAATGACCTGGATGTGGATCAATAGCAAAAACTTGTGGATGTGTTGAAGCGCCACGAAAAGGTTATGATCTCGAGTGACAATGCGCTACCCCACCGGCATACGGTGTGATTTGCGATATTGACGGGAAGGGCCCCCCAATCAAACAGAGGGCTAGGAGGACGCCGCTGCGATTTCTCCGGAAGCTGTATGAGCTCCTGAAATGACTGCTACGGACTGGACTGATTACTTTCTCGGACAGCCCATGCCGTCCCCGATTGTGATTGTTCGTGTCGATATCCGTCTGCGCATTGATCACAAGATGGTGAACGCAGTCAAAACGATCATGAAGTCCGCCATACCGCTGGTTGATGACCTCTTAACCGAGATGGAGGTCTATCTCTGGTTCTACTCGTTGAATGCGGCGAGCGGAGTTTGGGCCATTATGATGACACAGAGTGCTCGGAAGATCTCTGTTTTTATTTGCGCACTGGGGCATTTTGAATGACTGCGGATGCAATTTGGTCTCAAGAACGCGCCGATGATTTACCAGCGGATGATTGACAATGCTCTTTGGGGATTCGTCCAGCCGAAGGGCGGGTGGTCGCAATTTGCGAAGGAGATGCGAGTGGTCGAAGAACAAACAAAAGACGATCGCTACCGAGGACTGTGAGCGTCAATCTGAAGCTCAACCAAGACCTCGGACCTAGTTTGAAGCCGACCGAGATTCTTCAGCCGTCACGGACCCAGTGTCTCTGATGGTGAATAGCCCCACAGATGACATGTTTGCGAACGGCGAACCGGACGAGACTTCGCTGGCCCCGGTGTTTGACCGACGATCCTTCGTAAACGACATATACATCGGTAACGAGACATTCGACGGTTGCTTAGCGACGTTGGACCGACTGCTCCAGCTTTTCTCCGAGTGTCGGATCAGCGCCAGCTTCACGAAGAATATATTCGTGCAGTTAAACGTGGACTTCCTGTCCGACGAGGTCTCGTCCGAGGGTATTCGAGCCGATCCCATGAATATCAAAGCAGTGACGGATAACCCTTTCCCAACGTCGAAGAAATGCATTCTGTCGTTCCTTGGTGAGCTCAACTACTACAGCCGGCTCATCCAGGACTTTGAAGTGTACGGCGCCGCGCTGTACCAGTTGAAGGAAGCAGACTTCGCACTTGGGGGTGGCTAAACGAAGCTTTGCAGCACTTCAGCATTGATGGACACCGCGATGTTGTGGTACTTCGGCCGAGACAAAGAGGTGCACGTCACGCTCTTCGCGAACGAGTGGGCACTGAGCTCCACTCTCATGCAAGAACACGACGACAAGTTACACCCCGTGCGGTTATGTGGACGTGTACTCAAAGACGCTGATTTAAACTTCCATCCGGCTTTTACTGCTGCTGAAGGTGTGCTACACTCAGCTCGCAGGTCGGACCATCCATGTCTATACGCGTTTTTCGACGCTTCACTAGGTACATAAGTCCAAGCCATTGTTCGGACGCACCACCCAGTTCGCGGCGATGCTGTCCCGGTGGTACTTAGTAATGCAGTGGGTGAAGGAACGAGACTGTTCGTTCGCTCAGTTACTTCAAGCAGGGTTGACGAGCTTCGTTGACTTAGACGACTCGTTAGCACAAGTAGCACCACCAACAAAAGGGTCACCGAGTATTGGGATAGACCCGAACCTGCTGTAAGCAAGTGTGGCGAAGTGGTTCTGCGAAATCGCAAGATCGCAGGAGTCCTCTTGCACACTCCGAACTGCCGACTAACGGAGGGGGTACTCCGATCTTCCGTGAAGTTACTTGATCTCACCTTGTGTACCCGTCGGTGGGACTAGATCGCTCCTCGGGTGATCTCGATTAGACGCGCTTGTTGTCGATCTTGCTGTCTGACAGGACAGCGAGAGAGGTGGCAGCAGCGGGGATACTTCTACTCTCTGCGCCGCGTAGTTATCGAGCTTCGATCTTGGACCCACCTGGTCGATCTTGCCTTGGCCAGTGTCGATCTTAGCTCGGGGGGATCTTGTGGTCGGTGTGTGACCTTTATCCAATACTTCCAATACGTGCTTGCCGCTTCCTATAGCGGGGTCTTGAGATTTGAGGGTTGACGAACGTCCAGCCAAACAATCTGGGCGTAGGGGTTCTACTTAGTGTCGATCTTGATCCTGCGCGACGTCGGGAGGGCCAATCTTGTATATCCCTAACCGGAATAGCGAAGAAGAAGGAAGACTTGTGTAGTAGAAGGTAAAAACAACTCTGAATTAATGGTTAATATCCTATGCTTCCCATCTGTGGCTATCCATAACGCACTGGCTCCATAATACCTATAATAAAGCTAAGATCGATATTTACCTGTCAGGATCGATATCGCGTGGGTACAATCGTTTTGAACGGGGATGATGGCGTACGCATTCACTTGGTCATTATAGTGAGTGTCACTATATCGAGGATCATCGTAGAGAGGGATTGCTCTTGATCTCGATTGACGGGACGAGATCGAGATCGGAAAACTTCTTATCTGCTTTACCACAACCGTCCCCTGCACGAGCGACTGCAGCATAACGGCTTTCGCTCGCTGCATCGCACTTCTTCCTGATCGACTGTTCTCCATGGTTCAAGATCAAAATTCCTCTCCCACTTCGTCTCCTCCAAGATCGACATCTTCGTTGGATCAACTGAGCATACTTGCGATTGCGGCCACTGCGGCTGATTCCGACCCGCCGCCTTCTCCTTCGTCTCGGCCTAATCCCTCGTGTCCAGAATGTTGTCGGTTGTCTTCAGCACCGACGGCACATGTTCATCGATCTCACTTGGATCTGCAAGTTGTTCGGGACTCCTTCCAGGACATCCTGTCTTCTCTCCGAGGAGTGGAGGCCGCGATCAACCAAGAGTCGATCCTCCGGCAGCTGCAAGACGACCACGAAGATCTCCAGCATGCCCATACAGCTTCGATCCACCACCTGGGCGATCTTCATCGTCATTTGGATCACTTGCGATCCCAAGCCAAGCCGTTCGCCAAGTTTTGCCAAGATTGCTACGACACGTTGATTGATGAGCTGGAAAATTCCAACGTACAGCTTGTGGAGAGCAGGTCGGCCGTAGAAGAGCTTGAAGAGAAACTGGACAGAGTTTCTAAACTCCGCGACGATTACAGCGAGCTGCAGGCCACTTCTAAGAGCACGATCTTGTGTTTAGAAGACGAGATCGACACTCTGAAGCGCCAGGTTCAGAATCTCCAAGCTCAGCTGGCGGCCTTAACCAGTCATCCCAATCTTAGTTCCCCGCCTCCACCTGCACTCGCTCGGCTCCTGTTCAATCAAGATCAGGAACTGGCAGCTGCTCGTCAACGTGACCAGGTCCAAGATCAGTCGCTATCGGACGTCCGTCAGCTCCTAAAAGACCGAGATCAAGAATTATCTACGGCTCCGCAGCGATGTCAGGTCCTGGAGCGGTCAGAGGCTTCACTAGAAGCGGCGGCTCTCCAGCTCCAGTGTCAGATCGGCGCGCAAGGTCGACGGATCACCGGACTTCAAGAAGAACGGGATCAGTTCCGGGCGGACTGCCATGCAGCCCAATCTGAACGAGATCAGGCGGTAGCGAAGACCAATTCCACGTCCGAGCGCCTGGACAAAGCTCGTGCCGAGCTTCGTGCTCGTGGGAACCATGTTGACTCGATGAGGGCCAACATCTCCCGCTTAGAGCAACAGGTCGCTGATCTTCAGACTGCCCGTTCCCAAGTGGACCACCAATTCGTGAGCGGGAGCTTGCTGCTCTACGGGTCGAGCATGCTGCTCTCTCGGCCCATTACAAGGACACTTACAGCCGATTTTGGGCTGTGGCGCGCTCCCTCAACCAAGATGTCGCTCTTCCGACCCGGCCAGTCTGACACGTCCTCGATCTGGGTCGGAGTCATCCCCACCCCGATCTCGCAAGACTCGACGGCTCGATCTTTCATCCTCCAATTCTCCTGACGATCTTCCTGACTCCGAGGGCCCGGATCCTGAAGTCCCTGAACCTGAACTCCCTGACCTTCCTCAGGAGTCCGAGATCGAGCAAGAAGACGGCTCTCCTGAGCAGGATGATGCTGACGATCCTGAGATGTTAGCAGCCTTAGCTAAATCTCGTTCGGATCTTCGTCGATCCAAGCCGTCTGGAGGAGATCAGGGTGCTTCGGGAACTGCCGGCCATCCTATCGACTTGGGTGGCGAGGGAAGTGATAATATTCCTTCCGACGACCTGTCCGAGCAGTCTCCGGAGGTCGATCCTCCCATGGGTAGCCCTGATTCTGCTCCCGATGACAGTGATCTTGAGTCTAGTGTGGGTAAATCACTTCCGGATATTCGACAGTTCTCCGAGGCCACCACCTTGACTCCGCCACACCCCAAGGTTCCAAGATCAGAGTGGATTCCCAGCTTGATCACCAGGCGTCTATTTCGCTCAGCGGACGTCTTCCCTTGGGATGTCGACCGCGTGAGTCACTTGAGCATCTCCACCTTGAACACCAAGGTGTTGAGTCACCTTTTGCTCGATGTCTCCGAATGGATGTTTCCTGACGTGGCTCCTTCCGCAACACCTTCTCGGATCGAGATCGAAGACTTTATTACCGGCCCTGCCGTGGATGCTCTGATGTCTCTTACGCCTCCACCGTGCGCGTCTTTGGAGTCCGCCGAAGGACCTCTCTCCTTCATGGTTGATTTTATGCCTCCTGGTTTTTGTGAGAAATATCTGGAGTATGAGGAGAAGCATCTTCAGGCGCTCCGGGAGTCCAGTCATTTCCTGCCGATCTCAGAAGACATGTGCGTTGCTGACGCAGCCTTATCGGCCTACCATGAAGGTCGTCGCCAGCGTCGATCTCGGGCTGGAGCCGCCTGGAAGCAGTTTTTGTTCCGACATCTCATCCCGGCTCTGCGTCAACAATATTGCGATCTGGATGTCTTGCTGGATCCTTTCTTCCTGCATTTCCCCAAGCCGCGTCACCCCAAGATCTGGTATCCGGATGTGTCTGCTGCGTCGCTAGAGGATGCGCTGTCCGCCGTTGATCTTGCGGAACCTTGGCGTCTACAATATCGCCGATCTTCTACGGTTCATCCAGCGACGCGTGTTCCTCGTCTTCAGGACAAGTTCGTCAACGTGCTACCTTCTTCTCAGCCAGCCTCCAACATATAGGTGCTACAATTTTCTTGATTAATCCATTTCTTCTTCGCGATTTCCTTCCTTTTACGCGTCACTCTTAAGATATTAACGCCTTCGATCTTAGTGACACATAGCCATCTAGTCGGTTTCACATGTATCATATTCACCACTATCCACCTGATCTATCGCCGTCCGATAGATCTTCCACCCGTTCCTTCGTGATGTGACCAACTCACTTCACGATCTCGCCTCCTCATGGCTCCTCATGTGATTGCATGACCTCGAATCGATTTCGATTCGTTCGATCCCGCAAATAATCATACAGTAGAGCTCCACAATTAAGATCAGCTTCATCTACCGATGTCGGTTCGTCATATCCTTTCCAGTGTATCAGGAATTCGCGCAATGCACGTCCGTATCGCGTACGCTTCCCCGATCGCATGTCTACGATCTTCTCAACTTCGTATTCGTCGGCATCTAGATCTCGTACCCAGCTATCTTCAGGCAACAAAGCTTCATCAAAATCGAATCGATCTTGATCTTGTATTGTCAACCGCGTCTTGGGACGATCTGGGAATTGTCGTACAGGCTTGATCTTAGAGACATGTACCACCGGGAAGAGTCGATATTCTGTACCGGCGATCTCGAACCGCACTGCATGTTCATCCACCAACTCCAATACACGGAAAGGACCGTGCCACATATGTGCCAGCTTACACGCATATCCTTCCTTGAATCGATCTAAATACAGCCACACTTGAGTTCCAACTTCAATCTCATGTGGTCGGACCATTTCATTGTGTCGATCTGCCATTTCTTGGATCGCATCTCGTAGTTTCTCGTTAACCTGCTCACGTGCTTGCTGATACTGCTTCTGGATACGATAACGCCACCGGCGAGGTTCACGATCTCGTCTTCTCGTTGATCCTAATGGTATCATTGCTTCCAACGTAGATCGTGGATCCCAGCCATGTAACAGATAAAATGGGGTATCTACTCGGACGCGATCTTGGGCAGTATTGAGTGCGAAGGAGAGGCGCTCAGCATATTCGTCCCAATCTCGCCGGTCGATATCCTCCACATACATCTTGACTGCACGTGTCAATGTTCCCACCATCCGTTCGGTTGTACCGTTTGCTTGCGGGCGGTATGCCATTGTTGCTCGCTGTCTCTGTCCCACGATCTTGTTGAACGATCTGAAGAAGTCAGACATAAAACCGGGTTCTCGATCGTGTCGGATAACCTCGCTTGCACCGAACCGGCGGAAAACACATTCCTCGTAGTTCTCAGCAATAGTCTGAGCTGTCCTTGATGCGCTAGCTTTTGCGATCACATATCCAGTGAATAGATCGATCCAGATCAGCAACTCGGTGTTCCCTTTGTACGATCTTGGTAACGACGGTATGTGATCCATGCCGAAAATCTGGAATGGGTACGTAGCTTGTAAGTTGTCGGGCGATTCCCCGTGGATCGTGGGTCGTCCTTTTCCTGTCTCGCAGTCTATGCACTGACCCACGTAGCGTTGTACACTCTGATATAATCCGCGCCAGTGGAAATGAGCTCTGATCTTGTGGTATGTCCGTCCAATACATTGGTGACCACCTTCTAAACTTGAATGATAGTGGTGCATAAGATCGTTTTGCAGTGTTTCGGGCATTACGAGCTTGGCCACAAGATCGCGATCTTCGTCGGACTGCTTGGTCGGCGGAAAATAAAACAACAACCCTGATTCATCTGTCTCATAGCGATCTGTGATCTTAGCGCAGCTTTTCGCTTCAACCGAAGTACGTCCCCTCGCAGGTAAGCTTTAAGATCGACGATCCATTTCTCCTCATCTTGAGCTCGGCTAATACGCTCCATCCTCATCCTTTGCACAATCTCTTCTTGTAACACCTGAGGTCGACATGTCTTACGTGATCTTGTGACAGCAGCGATCTTGACTGTAGCTGCATCCTCCTTAGCTATTAGCAACTCATCCAATCTATTGAGAGTCACAAGATCTTGGCGCTCTTCTTCCGTGACAATCACAACTCCACTTTCGCGACGTAATGCGGCACTAGCCAGACTGTCTGCGCTTTGGTTCCAGTCTCGCTTCATATGAAGGAACTCATGGTTGGGCCAAGATCGGAGACACTCCAGTGCCTGCTGTCGGAACAATGTTAAACCCGGGGCTTTACATTCGATCTCACGCTTCATTTGTCTGATCACCAAGTTAGAATCTCCACAGATAATCAGGCGTCCCCTGTCCATGTCTGACAGGAGATCGAGGCACAGAAGCAGACCATGGTACTCAGCCTCATTTACCGTAATATCGAGCTTGTACTTCGATGCTGCTGAGATCACTGTCCATTCTGGTAGGCTCCACACTATTCCACTGTATGCTCCGCCACTTCATTTCACGCGTGCTGATCCATGAAAACTAACCACTAGTAATCTCTCATCTGGCTCCACTGTTGGGGGTGGCATCGAGATCACTTGTCGCGGTTGTTTCCTGGGAGCGATCGAAATCAAGATCGAGTCCACTTCCCTGCGGGGTGTAATGCTTGCCGCGATCACACCTAAGATCTCATCTTCCCCTCTGGCACATTTCACGATCTCGAGAGTCCAACTTGATAGAAGTGCAGCCCATCGTCCTAACCGTCCTTGCAACCCGGATGAGTGAAGTAGCCACGCCAACGTAGAGTGGCGCGTCAACACTTTAATCGATCTTGTCACGAGTTAAGTATAGCAGATGTTTAGTATCCTGAGCAGAGCCAACACTTCTTTGTCGACTATACCATAGTTGATCTCATTCGGCTTGAGCGTGCGACTAGTGAAAGTTACTGGCTTGTACACTCCATCGTGTTCTTGCATCAGGGCGGCTGAGATCGCCCACTTGCTGGCGTATACTACCACCACCGGTTGTCGTTCCACATCAAAGTGTTGTAAGATCGGAGCATTCACGATCTTGCTCTTTAGTGTAGCAAACGCTGCCTTAGCTTCGGTCCACCTGTCATCCTCTTCTGCCACGATACCCTCATCGTCCCCAGTCGATTTTATCTTCCGAGCGATCTCGTAGAAATCCGCTTCACGTAGTTCGTACAGAACTGATGCGTAGATCGCAAAATCTTCAATAAACCGGCTGTAGTAGTTGAGGCTCCCCAAGAATGACTGCATCGATCTTAGGTTGGTGGGGAACGGTAATTCTTGTAAAGCCGACAAATCCTTTGGATGTGTCTCCAAACCTTCAGCTGATACACGATGACCTAGGTAATCCACCTTTTGCCGACCCCAGAAGCTCTTGGCGACACTGATGGACAGGTTCCACTCGTCGCAGGCATCCATCAGCATTTCCACCTTTTCGCATAACACATCCCACGATCTTCCAGTTACCAGTATGTCGTCGATGTAAGATCGACGTCCCAACACTGACTCATTTCTTGCTAGATCAGGTTCTCCTGTCTCGAATACGTCCTTTCGGTCAGATCGATCTTGATCTTGGGTCACTTTTACGAATCCATATAGTGCATTATCTTGGAGCCTCTGGTAGATTTGGGGAGCGTTTTTAAGTCCAAACGGCATTCGATTCCACTCAAACAATCCAAATGGAGTAATAAATGCCGAGATCGATCGGGCTCGGTCCGTCATGGGCACTACCCAGAAACCGCTGGCCATATCCAAAGAACAATACCAGAGAACCCTGTCGAGATCATCCAGCAAATCATTGATCAGAGGCATGGGATATACCATGAGCCTTGTCAGGCTATTAACCAGGCGGTAATCGATGCATAACCGGATGTCGATCCCATTCTTCTTGATAATCACAACTATGGGTGACGCCCAAGGAAAGGTCGAGTGTCGGATCATTCGAGCAGATAGTAATCCCTTGATGAGTTGATACAACTTTTCGCGGAACTGTATCGCCACTTTGCGACAACGTTGAGCGACTGGCTTTGCATTCCCCACATCTATGTCACATACCACTCCCTTCGCCGCTGGTGGTAAGGCATTGCCCTTTCCGATAAGAAGGTGCTTCCGTTTCCAGATAATTTGCACAAGACGTTGATCTCCTCCTGGGTGTTGATGTTGGCATCACCTATTTGAAGATCTTCGATCTTGACTTCTTCCGTGGTCACGGTTACTTCTGGTAACACAGCCATTTGATCTTCCACATCTTCTGCGAATAAGCTCCCCCCTTCCTTGATACAAACTTCATCATCCATCGTAGGATCGCCCAGGTTTGCCTCAATCTTGGTGTGAAGGTCATTACCCTTAACAGGATCGATCTTGCCTTGATCAGATGTACACTTGCTTAATGGTAGACTTACGTCCCCGTCCCCTGCGATCTCGATATTCTGGACGGCTATTGCCGGCCGTGGTAAGATCGCAGTTGGTGTTACGTACTCGGGACGTTCCACCGCTGGCTCGGCGACCTGCTCGTTAATATCCACTTCACTGATCTCATTCGTAGTCGCCTGATACGCGAGATTTTGCCATTCAGTGTATCTCCTCGACCCTACAGATACATATCCGGAATTCGGGGAACTCGATCTCCACTCAACCACATCGCGACTCTCGATCCTTCATGGAGAGTTAGCGCACGATCACTTATGTCGGTCACGTGTAGATAACGCGTCCTTCCTGGTCCGACTGTGATCGTTGGCACCCATCGATCTCCCCTGGTGACCCATAACTTATACTGGTTTGACGTTTGACCGCGTAGCCTGATCTCGGTCGTCTGTCCGACATCGATCCAGTAGTGATCTTTCCAGCACACATGTTCGACCTTGTCGCCGTAGAGAGGACGCCTACCGGCCATCTGAAGGCGGACTTCGTCGGGCAAACATATCGTTCCATCAGCGAGATCGAGGCGGATACCCGCTGGCACCATGAAATCCATTCCTAATATCAGATCTTGACCTCCAGTGGGTGGACCTACCCATGCATCAAAGAAGTATACTAGCGATCCTGCCAGCGTGATCTTGAGACGAGTACGTCCCTCGATCTTATATGGAGATCGTCCAACACCTTCGCATTCCAACGTTTGACTCTCATCAATGTGGCACCCGACCTTACGAGCAAAGGTGGCATCCAGTATGGACACCTCGGCGCCACTGTCGAACAGCAAGGTTGCCTTTTTGTTGTTGATCTTCCCCATAGCCTTGGATTGCTTGAACTTCTTGTCTGGAACATGATACTTCCAGTAACCTCGCGATTTCCCAGGGGAGATCTCAAGAGCCATCATCACACTCGATCTTGCATATTCATCGATCTGGCGTAGACTTGACACTGTAGCGGTAGATTTCTCCAGAAGATCACATGTATTGTCGATCGGATCGATCAGCTGATTAACTGTTGCCTCCGATTGTTTCTCGACATATGCATAAATGCAATAGCTAGAACGCTCGTCTCGTACCGGTTTCCAAACCGGCGAGCGCCCTAGTTTAACATCTTCTCCGCAGTCTCTGGCAACGTGCCGGCGTGCTTGGTAGGGTTGTACCATTGTCGGATCAAGTTGTAAAATTCCTCCATGGTACACTTTCCCGCCTCGTGGATGTCACCACATGCCTTGCATGTGAATAGGCAGCGATCTGAAGGATGTCCTTTACGACCGCACTTCTCACACGTCAGACGTCCCCAGCACCCAAGATCGCTATGTTTACGTGACCCACAGTGCGAGCATCGCTTAGGTGGTGAACCTATATCATGTCGATCTTGTTGTGCACGATTTTTTTCGACCTCCAAGCGACTGCGATCTTGGTTCCTTTGATCTTGATCTTGCTGTCCTTCATTATTTCCAGATGCTGCGAGGTAGACACGACGTAATCCTGCTTCGCCATCCGATCCGCTAGAGACTTTTTCAGACTCGCTGCTATCTGAGATCGTCTTGACAGCTCAGACAGCTCGAGTTGAAGCAGACAGAGCTGATGCATTGTTGTTCTTCTGACGGGGCTTGATTGATCCATATACAGCTTTACTTTGTCGTGCCTTCGCTCGTTGCCGAGATCGAAGTGCTTCTTCCAGAGTGTCAGCATCTGGAATTCGTAGTAGGGCCAGGTGATCTGCAAGATCGCGGTCATCGAGAGTTTCAATGAAGTGTTCCACATGCTCCCTTCGAACTTCCGAAGGCCCATCCTTGATCTGGAGGCGGGCCCTAAGTCCTGCCACATTGAGCCGATACAGATACTTCAGCGGAGATTCGTCCGATCTCTTGCGCGCGTGGTAATATTGTCTCGCGACTGACACTCCTCGTCCACAATATTGAACTTGGAAGCTGCTGAGCAGATCCTTCCAGGTACTGCGTGTTGTGCGACTAAGCTGTCGATACCAGTTATGAGCCGATCCTGTAAGGAGATCGCCGAACACCAGACACTTTTCTTCGTCTGGGCTTGATCCCGCATAAAGGCAGACTTTACCTTGCTAAGCCAGGCCCTGGCTCGATCTTCGTCCCCTTCTCTCCCCGCGAACTCCTTGAGTTCAGACATGGCAGATACTCGTATACGTGGGACACTTGTCGATCTTCCGGTGGTCGTGGCTGATGCTGATGCTACAGTCGCGCGTCTGGGGGGATCAAGATCGAGATCATCTGGGTCGTATTCATGAGGACTTGGATGTCGATCTAGCGATCCCACAGACTCCATATCCACATCTCGGTCTTCTGCTGGTGCTAATATCCCGGGATTGACAGGGCTTTGTTGTTCCTTCAAGAATCGGCTCATTGCCGCTTGGAAGTACGATTCCAACTTCGCATTCGATCCTTGTGTCATATTTGGTGCGATGACATCCGTTACTCGCTTGGTCTCATGATCTCCACGCTGCCGTAACATGGCAGCACCTGAAAGGGCCTAGCGTCATCCGAGGTGGGTCATCTGCACTGTCGGTGTCCACGTCCTCGGTCGCCGACTCGTAATGTGAGGATGTTCCTGTCTGATCTTCCAATGTGAGTGCTGGCAACGATCTTAGCATGTCGTCGGTTGATCTGGTCGTGACCTTAGAGGTTACATTCTTCTCGTCTACCAAGGGCTTCAGTAGATCGAAGATCGACATTAAAGCCGTGTTGATCGTACTGAGCCTCGTATAGAATAGATCATTAGCGTCGAACGATCCTGCGATGATCCCACCTTCCTTGATCAGATGCAATAACGCCTTTGCAGCTTCCAGCTTGCTCGATCTTGCAGTTGGTTTCTGCACTGGGCCTTTTAGATCGCTGATGATCTTTGGCTTGATAATCTGCATAACGGGGTTCTTGACCAAGAAGGTGTGAAGTTCCTTCTTGTGGTATGCGATCTCGAGTGAATCATCAGTCCACGCTGTTTTAAGATCGTCTTGGTCATCAGCGTCTGATCCTGGTGCTTTCATCTTCTTCCGTAGGGGTTTCGATCTTGCTGACTTCTTTTTTGTGTTCGACTTGGATACGAGCGTTTGGATGGCTTTCGCCGGTGGACTTTCTTCCTGCAGATCGCGACGCAAGTCGGAATCTGCTGGGGTCCCCGAAGGAACCTGGGGAGGAGGTAGAGGTTTTTCTTCTAGGTCCGTAGGCGGACCTTCCTCTGTTCCGTCGGTAGAGCTCCTCCCAAAGCTCTGCCGATCCGCGAATCGATCTTGATTCAGCGGTGTCGTTGGTGATCCGATCTCCAACGACGCTGGTTTCCCTAATCTAAGATCAGCATGCGCTTCTTCATGGGACTCACGGTGAAATCCCGAGTCACCCAAAGATCCGGGCACGCGCACCATTGTGGCGAAGTGGTTCTGCGAAATCGCAAGATCGCAGGAGTCCTCTTGCACACTCCGAACTGCCGACTAACGGAGGGGGTACTCCGATCTTCCGTGAAGTTACTTGATCTCACCTTGTGTACCCGTCGGTGGGACTAGATCGCTCCTCGGGTGATCTCGATTAGACGCGCTTGTTGTCGATCTTGCTGTCTGACAGGACAGCGAGAGAGGTGGCAGCAGCGGGGATACTTCTACTCTCTGCGCCGCGTAGTTATCGAGCTTCGATCTTGGACCCACCTGGTCGATCTTGCCTTGGCCAGTGTCGATCTTAGCTCGGGGGGATCTTGTGGTCGGTGTGTGACCTTTAACCAATACTTCCAATACGTGCTTGCCGCTTCCTATAGCGGGGTCTTGAGATTTGAGGGTTGACGAACGTCCAGCCAAACAATCTGGGCGTAGGGGTTCTACTTAGTGTCGATCTTGATCCTGCGCGACGTCGGGAGGGCCAATCTTGTATATCCCTAACCGGAATAGCGAAGAAGAAGGAAGACTTGTGTAGTAGAAGGTAAAAACAACTCTGAATTAATGGTTAATATCCTATGCTTCCCATCTGTGGCTATCCATAACGCACTGGCTCCATAATACCTATAATAAAGCTAAGATCGATATTTACCTGTCAGGATCGATATCGCGTGGGTACAATCGTTTTGAACGGGGATGATGGCGCACGCATTCACTTGGTCATTATAGTGAGTGTCACTATATCGAGGATCATCGTAGAGAGGGATTGCTCTTGATCTCGATTGACGGGACGAGATCGAGATCGGAAAACTTCTTATCTGCTTTACCACACAAGGCTACCGAGATCCTACCAAGGCTTCGTGCTGTTATTTGATGGTTTGGCGAAGACCGAGAAGCACGGTGGCTATGGCAGTTGTGCGTGGATACTGTGGAGATTACCAGGGTGGGCTATAGTGACCGGTGCGAGTGCTTACCTCGAGGCGACCACGGTGAACCTTGCTGAGTATGCGGGAATGAACAACGGAGTACAAGGTGCATTAGAGCACACGACCGAGGCCTTAGTCATCGTGGGCGACTCGAGACTCGCAATCCAGCAGTCCCTAGGGGTGATCGCATGTCGTAAAGAGTCACTGTTGACCCAACTGAACCGCCACCGAGAGCTCACAGCCAAGTTCCAGTCAGTGAAGTACTTGCACGTGGTCCGAGAGTTCAATCCAGCTGCAGATTCGCTAGCAAGCGAAACTCTCGAGAGCAAGGTGTCTAAAGTGGTGTCGACCGAGGCCAGGCTGTCAGAATTGACCGCGCTAAACCGCATTCAAGACGTCATCTATGAACCAACTGCCATGGCTGAGACCGAGGACAAACCATCGGTCAACACTGCCCAAGCCCATGTGAGAACAGGCTTTTCCCGTCGCAGAACTTTTTTCGATATTGTGCGAGACGGCACGGAGACCGGGTAACTAACGGTAACTACCCGACAGCAAGCTAACGTTAACGAGAAGCGATTCTGATTTGCCAGCGAGACCTCGGTAGTCGACCAAGGAGAAGCGGATAGTCATGACAAAGCGAATGATATGCCTACCAAAGCGCAAAGCCGCGCGCGAAAAGAGCAACCGAGCACCGAGGATTCAACTTCAACAGTCCCAAGTGCAAACGACATAGACCCTCTGATGGTCCAACGAGATCGTCGGAGGCGGATCGCAGTAACCCAGGGCGAGAAGCTGAGGTGGTCTAACCTCAAGACGGTGCTCCGTGGTGAGGACTCGAAGCTCGGTTATCGCGCAGCGAGAGATTCATGGAAAATGTCTGATCGATTTCTGCTAAGCGAAGACAACGTCTTATATTACCTTGGAACGAGCCGCCGGAAGAGCGACCGACAACGAGAGGAGACTGTCTTAGGCTTGGTAGTACCCTCAACGATTGTCTAAGAGGTATTGCAAAACTGCCATGGCTCATTGGAAGGCGTCCACCAAGGCATTGTCCGAATCTTCAACAGGATCAGACAGGACTACTATTGGATTGGTCTCTACGCGGATGTCGAACGGCACGCATGGTCTTGCCCCGACTGTAGCTCAAGCAAGAACCGACCATAACTCCGAGGCTATTCGCCGGGCAACGTACTCGCCGAGAGACCGTTCCAACTGGTGTCCATGGATTTTGTCATACCACTACCGAAGTATCGGAGGGGTAATACAACGCTTTTGCTCTTCCAGTGCATGTTCACAGGTTGTGTGATGGGTAAGGCAATGGCAGACACCATCACACTCAGTGTGGCAAAAGCTTTCGAAGAGTGTGTGTACCTAAGGTTCGGTGCTCCAACGTTGATCCGTCATGACCGCGACCCACGCATCATGAGCGAGGTATTCCAAGCTATTGCCGATATGATGCAATTGGGATCAAGGGCAACCCTGAGTTACTGCCCACAGGCCAATGGCCAACAAGAACGGTCGGTAAAGTTTTTCATGCAGTTCAGTGCGTGTGTACGCCGAGGACCCGCTCTAACAAGCCTGGGACAAGATCACCGAGAAATTAATATTCGCAATCAACTACTCGATGGATGCAACGATGCAAGAATCCCCGTTCTACCTTGTCCATGGGTGCGACGCACAGTCAACGCTCCGAACGATGACTTCGTCTTTCAAACGAGGGTCTAGGAGGCAAACTGACGCACTGGCGTGGCGCCGAGAAGTAAACCGTCAACAGGAGATCGCACTCGAAATGGCAAAGGAATATCAAGCCACCGAGAAGCCTCGGAGGGCCCGAAAGCACAACGAAGCGCTTAGTGGAAGAGAGCAAGCGGCAGCCTGGGAGCCGACTTGCTGCTCCGTCTTCGTCTCGACCGTCGTCCGACGTGAGACCGTCTGCTCGTCCTGTCCCGGCGTCTACACCAGTCTCGCCGACGCCGTCTTCTACGGCTGAGCCTCAGTCTGCTCCAGCTCAAGACTCGTCAGGGACTTTGCTTGTCACTCCAGTGTCGTCCGACCCTGCTCAGTCCGCAGAGGCTGCCCCTGCGGTAGCTTCCTCTGACGTCGGCTCCAATCGCTCCTATAGAGTCGCCGGTCGCTTCCGACTCGGAAGGTGGGGACAGCAAAGAGGTACCGGCTTCGGATGAAGAGGCTAGTGCTGGTAGTGCCGCCGTCCCGACGCCCACATATGACGTCGTGGACTTGACGTCAAACGTGGCACGTGCCAAAGCTTCACAGCCTGCCAGCAGCCCTTCCTCGTCTCCGATGGTCACACCTCCACGAAATGACGGGCGTCCTGTCCGTGAGGCCTCGGTAATGTCTGATCTGCGTTCCATGGAGATGGCAGAGCGAGAGCTCGCTGCCGACGACTTCGTCTTGGGACTGTCCCAGTCTGGATCGAAGTCCCAGTCGCCATCTGTGGTTACAGCGGCCGTCACGGCCAGCAGCAGTGTTCCAGCCGCTTCGTCGGCTCGGTCCCAGACCTCACTATCGAGCCTTAAGGCTGTCACCTCTGGTGTCTCAGCTGCTGCTTTTCCAGCATCGTCGCGTACAGCTCGGCAGGCCATTCATCAATCTCAAGCCGGGTCGGCAACCTTCGTTCCGCTCGGGAGTGGGTCAGCGCGGCTCGAAGAAATTGGCCGTCGAGATGTGGCGCCAATTCCAAGGCATCTCAACCGACAAGACCGAGAAGGCAAACTTGGGTCTTGCGTTGTGGGAGCACCATTACAGGATTCAAGTTTCGGCTGTGGAGAGCCTTTTTCGACGTTTTGAGCACCAGCACGGTCGTCATGATCCTCTGGTCACCGCTCTCGTTGCAATGTGGAAGAGCTACAACAAGGCTCGGGACCTTCTCGCAGATCGCATTCGCCAGCTGATGGCTTACCGGGTCTGGGAGTGGGACATTAATCGCGACAATAAGCCTCGCTAAATCCCGGCCGAGATCTTGTTGGAGCCCGCCTACCTCCAATACCCTTTTGAGGTGCTAGACTGGGTTCCGACCACGGACGACTGGGGTTGAGAGCTCCAAGACCTGGACGCTCGGCAACCATGGCTTAACGATTGGGTGGATGCTCCGAATGAGCACCCTTACAACACGACGTTCGCACCGTGTAATATTTGTTCTTAGTCACAGGTCTCGGGTAAGCGTCGCCGCGTCAGTCGTCGTGGATTCTACCCTCGATCCGGCTGGCATTAATGCGCCGTGGATCACAGATCCGTCCGACGAAGGATCGACCGAGCCAGTGGATCCGGGTGCAGACTCGGTGGCAACTCGATCTCGGAACCAACCATCGCCCATCGCGGGATCGCCTCCCGCCGGTATCTTCAGTGCTGGTTTGGATAGCCTCGTGGACTTGGCTACCGCGACCACCGAGATATGATCTCGGTCGGTGAATTTTCGGTTTCGTTGTCCAAGCTACTTCAGTAGTTCCAAGAGTGCAGTAGCGTAAATTGGTAGCTTGGTTTCTCAGTATTTATCGCCGTAATCTCCAATTCACTGGTTCATTTACGTTACATGCAAATACGCAATGTTCGGTACAGTATCTTTCACCATTCGCCTCTGCAGGCTGCACCGGTCCCACAGAGGATTCTCATTTCAATACTGTACCTTCTTTTCGTCTGTCACTGCAGGCTGTACTGGCCATGCAGGCAGGTCAATCTTCGGTGACGTTACATTTAGTCCTCGTTGGCGACTTGGACCATTTGCAACCGTCGTGGGAGCGACAGCACCAGGATGCTTTCGACATCATCAAGGCGAGCTTGCGACATGCGTCAGTCCTGGCTCTGCCGGACGAGAACAAGTCATTCAGCGTCGCCTGTGGCGCTTCTGACTATGCAATAGGCTGTGCGCTGTTGCAGAAGGACGATGAAGGACGCGAACGCGTCATCTCCTTCCAGTTCAGGCAGCTGAAGGCTGCCGAACGGAACTATCCCGTTCACGACAAGGAGTTATTAGCAATGAAGTACGCTCTTGTCAAGTTTAGAGTCAATCTATTGGGCACAAGGCCCTTTGTGATTACGCGTCCTTGCGGACTCCCACCAACTCGCCGCATCTGTCGCAGCGGATGGCGAGGTGGCTGTCATTCTTCGCGGAATACAACTTCCGCGTTGAATACACGCCGGGCAAGCTCAACGTGCTTGCCGATGCATTGTCGCGTCGACCTGACTATGAGCTAGCTCATGTCAGTCGGGTCACGACAGATCTATACGATCGGATACGCTTAGCAGACCCAGTCGGCATCCTTCTTTAAGAGATCCGACAAGGGTCGAGCTAGTTCAGCGTACCCGGCGCTGTACTTATGAATATAGTTGGCTAAGCCCAACCACTTCCGGAGGCTCTTCTGTGACCTCGGATCCGCCAAGCTGCTATGGCCTTGACCTTCCCTGGATCAGCGCACACGCCGATCCTGCTGACAAAGCAGCCGAGAACGTTTATCTCCTCAGCTGCAAAGACGCACTTGTCGATGTTGGCATAGAGTTTGTTGGCTCTCATGACCTCAAACACTCGACGGAGGTGCTTCAGATGCACCTCCATAGCTGCCTGGCCACCTTCGTCACGGCTATGGACGAATATATCGTCAAAGTACGTCTGTGCGAACGTACGCAATGGTCTGAACAGTTGTGTGACCAAGCGATTGAACGTCGCTGGGGCATTTGATAGCCCCTGTGGCATCACTAGCCACTCCCAGAGCATCCCACTCGGGGTGCTCACTGCGGCGAAAGGAATATCACTCTCCCGGATCAGGATCTGGTAGTATCCGTCAACCAGATCCAGGGCGCTGTACAGCGTACAACCCGACATGTTGTTCAACAACACGTCCTTGTGAGGGATCGGCGTCTGTGCCGGTACCGTCGCATTGTTCAGCTTATTGTAAGCATGAACCAGACGCCACTTCCCGTTCGGTTTCCGAACGCAGAAGGTCGGCGTCGAGTGCGGGGACTTCGACTACCGCACCATGCCCGACTTCGCCTTTTCGGCGAAGAAGGCATCTATGACCTCGCACTGCTCGCGAGGTAGAGGCCACTGCCTCGTGACACAGTACTTTGTGTCTAGCACGAGATCAATCTCGTGCCGAACTCCCCGATCCGGCGGGAGTTGGGATGGTGGGTGCTTCGATACCACATCCGAGTATTCCTTCACAAGAGGATACACTGGATCCTCCGGGTTCTTGAGGATCTCAGAACCCAAGCGCGTTGCACGCTGCTTCGTAAACCCCTCCAGGACATCCTCGTCCATTACGGAGGAAGAGTTCAAATCTTCAGGAGAGGGCTCCGGCTTCAGCAGCGCCATCTCCACAATCTCTCCGGCCTTCAACTCGGCCAGGAAGTCCTTCATGGACAATTCCTCGAGGTTCAGCAGTGCTGACACCTCAGGCAGTGCCTCTAGATGGACGGCACCTGCCCTAACTTGACGCCCGGACACGCCGTCGAAGACATGGCATTGTTCTTCGACCGGCCGTGCCGGTGGAGTCTCAGACTCCGAGTGTGGTACTTGGTTATCCACACGGGAGATGTTCAACGACACCACCGCACTCGTACTGGTCTTCTTGACCTCGCGTGGAACTCTGTTACCCATACTAGAGACGCATGCTGTGCTCTCGATCTTCTTCTCGGTCTCTTCGACCTTGCGTGGAACTATGTTACCCACGCCGGAGGCGCCCTCAGCATCCTCCTCAACAGCCTCAGCTGTTTGCGGAACTACGTTACCCGCTTGTGGAACTATGTTATCCACCTGTGGACCGATGTTACCGACACAGGAGATGCCTTCCGCGCTCTCCTCAGCAGCCTCTGCTGCTTGCGGACCAATGTTACCCGCCTGGTCAGTGCTATTAGGCTCTGTCACAGTCGAAGCCCATACGGCTCGACGACTCTCATCGTTGGGGCTTGCTGACGTAGCAACCCCACACGCTTGGCAATGAGCCTTGGTCTCACGACCGGTTGCGAGGCTCACCGCAACACCTTCGTTGGCGTCCGTGACTCCCAACACTTCTTCGGGCGCATAAGCGCCTTGGTGACCATCTCTGGCGCCCCAGTCCCGGACAGACGTGGGAACATTACTCACCAAAGCTCTGTCGGAGACTGCGGGCCGGCTAGCCCCAATGGCGTTGCCGCGCCAATCGATCCAGGGCTCGTGCTTTTCGAGCCACGACATGCCCAGGATCAAGTCGTACTTGTCCATGTCTAGGACAAGGAACGACTCCGTGCTGTCAAAGTCCTCAAACTTTACAGCCAGGTCCATCCGGACCACAGGTACGCTAACCACCGTACCATAATAGGGCGTCCAGCCCCTACTGGTGACCCCAGTTCCCCTGGTGCTTGGATCATGGCTTCTGCCACGGACCCCTCGATCCCCTAGGTTTAGAAGGGAACTTCCTTTGCCCTCCCGCAGGGCAGGCACGTTGCATGTGCCCGAGCTTCCCACATCCATAACAGCGGATGGAGCTCTGTGCGACCGTACACCATTCGATGAGTATCGGGCTCGTGCTGGCCCGGTTACCGGAGCTCCTTGCACTACGTCTGTCGACGCATTGTGGCCTTGCCACACTGACGTAGGAGTACGAGCCTGTCGGTGGCTGTACTCCATTTGGAGGGCGATCTGGATCGCCTCCTCCATAGTGTTCGCGTGCACGCGGAACAACTGTGTGTGGGATGGGCCCACCTTCTGGCCATCCATGAACACTGTCACCTTGATGTGTTCAGGTAGAGGGTTCTCTACCGGATGCAGCGAGTACTCGCATCTCCTGGATGTACTCATGCAGCTCACACTTCCCTTGTTTACAAGCAAGGAAGCGCGAGCGCTGGCGATACTCATAGTTCGCCGGAAGGAAGGCGGCTCTAAGCTGTTGACACAGCTGAGCCCAGGTTGTGAAACAACCCGGCGTTGTCGCCTCGCGCGTGTACGCCCAGGTCTTCGCCCGACCTCCCAGGTTGGACAGGGCAAATGCGACCCGAAGTCGCTCGGTCGAGATGAGAGCCGCATCCATGGCGAGCCCTATCTCTCTGACCCAGAAGTGGAGATTCTTTCCCTCCTTCCCCTCATAGGGGTTAATCTTAAGCATCAACGGCTTAGGTTGGGCTGGCTTCAGCTCATCCACGGGGACCTGCAGCCCCTGCACGTGAGCGATAAGCCCTCGCTCGTACGTGTCGAACGCCTCGATGCGTTCGACAGGCTCGACCGGCGTAGCAGCCGCCAAGCTTCGTAGAGCATTTCCTCCAAAGTTGCTTGCCATCTTCCGGGCCGACTCGAACTTAGAATCGGTCAGATGAGGAAACTCCCCACTATCCATCTTGGCTTACCTTGTAGGAGCCACTGAGGATTCAGGTAGTCAATCTACCCGTGTAGGCGTGGATTGACTGCAAGTGCTACCAAGTGTGACGGTGTCACACGTGCACCTTGCTTGAGGAAGGGTGTTATCAGGAGTATACAAACTCCTAGTGAACGACAGTTCACAAGTCCTGGTCTTAGGGAACTTAATAGCTAGTTTGGAGTAGGTTTAAGACTGATTTGTTTATAGTTAATTAGGTTCATTTGGCCTGTAATACAAACTCCTAATTAACTATACTTTATCCTAATTATGCATATAAAAGGTAGGTTAATTACTATTGGTTGGCCCTCAGCCACCAGACCTACGTGGCAGTGGTGTGGTCCACATCACCCACAACAGAGTATCTAAAACGAATACTCACAGAAGTATATCTACTTCTAGAGGCGGTACCCTATCTGTGGTACCCCTCATGTAACCCCATTACAAGGAGGGTACAAAAAGTTGTGACTCTCTGACGTTGATGTTCTTCGAATGCATGGCGCGAGGAATGCCAGTTCCTAATGAATCATCGGAAACCATTTCGTGGCAAATGTCGTTTTGACTTTAGCCTGTTGTATTTGAAGCTCTAATGATTGCAAATTTATTCGAGAATATGTCAACGATGTGTCTGACTATGTCCATTTCAAATCATTTTGGTAAAGCCTTCAAATCGTTTTAGCTGAAACCAGCGAAAACAACACCTTTAGTTTATTAACAGTAAAGCAATTCTCGTTTTGCTGACACCCCATCTCGTTTTGTTTTCACCCTCAAAGATGTTTGTTCAGGATTGTGCACTGGGCTGGGTGTACGTACGGTAACTGGGCATCTGACGTATGTAAATAATCCGGACGCATTGACAAGTGTACGTCGATCAGGCATGTCCGTCAGGCTGATGGCATGCATCAGCACCTTGATAGTGATATAAAAGAAGTACTAGAAAGTAAATGCGTGAAAATACCAGGAAAATTATAAACCAAATAAGCTTCCGGTGAACCTCAGCCTTTCATTTCTTCAAACGCACGGCAAGTAGAAGCTGAAAGCTGGAGAAAGCAGGCCAACATGGCTAGCTGTGAAGGAAGCAGTACGTTTGCTGCGTTTATCTATAAATTAACAGGGCTAACGTGTATCTCTATTTGATAATGTATGACAACGAAATCCATGTGAAACTCGAGACTACCAACCATTGCCAGTCTTTTTAGCGGTGTGTTTATCTCTATTTAACGTCGTCAGTTGGTCAGCGCTGCATCGTGACTGACAGCTCGGGTCCCGTGGCAAGCCACATCCACGAAAAGCTGTCGGCAACAAACAAGTAGACAAGCGTCCTTGACATTACGAATGCGGTCGTTGTACCAGTTGCTGTGCTCTCCAGAGGTGAAAGTTGTCTTCGCAGAGAACGAACCCTCTCCGGATATCGCAAAGATAGAAAAACTTCTGGACGAGCTGATTTTAAAGCCGAGCAAGATAGGCTTAAAGGCGTGAGAGGTGTATGGTAGCTTCCTCTTGAAAGTTAGTGCATAGCTGGCACAAAGGCAGTTAATAGGACAATAATACTTAAGTACATGTTATTCGGGTGAATGTCAACACTTTTGCAGTGTATGAATAACTTACTTGATCGATAAGGAAGTATTTTCACGTTTGCACGAAGTCATTAAAATAGTGTCTCCAATACTTGAATTATAGAGTCGATAGAGAAGCCTTCTCCATTTTATCTGCCTGACAACGCACCCCATGTTCATGCGTTAGTCATTAACGCCGCACGTGATGTCCATCTAAAGATTTTGTACGTCATACACATATGACCATTGATCTCTCCATAAAAGCATAACCCCACATTGCAGTCGTTCTGTAGCAGGCGTACTCCACTAAACTCTTTACTTAAAGGTCATTCAACACCACGTAGTCCTTAGGACTACCGCCTTCGTGCACACTGTATTCCCCTCGTTTTGGTGCTTTCCTTGGAGGTAGATTTTCCTTCAGGTACTGCGCTGTGTTCATGCCGATTTTTTTCTTACCCGCCATCTCCTCGTACTACAATGTAAGATCCTCGTTCAACAACAAAACGTACCCAATGGTGCTGATGGACATGCTTTTTTCAATGGTGGTATTCAGTGCCGTCGACAGCACAACATATTGCAAGTCTTGAGAAATCTGTACACATGTTTAAAAACAAATCGTGTGCTTTATTGTTGATAATAACCGTAGTTGACAACTTAACAAAGCCCATTACGGAGCAAACAACTGGTTGTACTTATCGCATACGTGACGTACGTATGTGTGTTGTTGTGGGTACACATGTGGTGCCGTGTATTTCCTACCTCGTCAATGGACAGGCTACGAGTAACTAGATCTTGTAAACGTTAACGGACGGTTTCCGATGTGCTGAGCATCTATTTTGTGCAACCGTTTTTTGACACGTCCCAAATCACTCTCGATTGCTTCATTTTCGCTAAAACATGCAGTCGACCAGAAAAGGTACCAGTAGGTAAATTTGCATTCCTCAGAAACACACAAATGTAGCCCAATTATACACCGATTGTTCAGTTTTTTTAACCAAGCTCCAAATTTGGGCAAGGTTGCCCGCGGAGAGGTTTGCGTTAATCCGTGAGCAAACTGATGTGCTTCTATCATAGGTAGAGAATCCGGGAGAAAACAGATTCGCCGCTCAAATAGGTAGAAATCCGTCAAGGCAAAGCTAGATATTTGAAGTACATTACAAAGAAACGGAAACAGAAGTTCACAATTCAGAGCGAAGTCTCCTGGCTGGGTTCGTCAGTCAAGTTAAGTGCCTCTAACTTATCACCAGTGCTGTGACATCAGCTTCATACAACGGTGGAATTATTCTGTAACATCACATTTATTAATTCAGCGTATTCAATTTCGGGACGGGTGAAGTGCCCACTAAAGTGAAGCACTTCTCGATTGGCATAATCTGAATAATGTTCATTATACAGTGTGCCACTTCATCATGCCCAAACCCTTTCTGGAGTTAATGGTTGTAAATGTCTTATTTGCCAATCACATCCAGCAGTTCAAATGCCAGAACAGGCTTGTCGCTTCTGGTTGATCTTGGGATTCATTTCTCGCATAGCTCTTGGCTACTGCAGATTTCTTGAGATTTGATTGGTCGTCCTTAGTGAAAGAGATTCCGCTATTATTAATAATACCCGTAATCAAGCTCGTGCAAGAATGTGAGGATAGCAGAACGCAGAAGAAACCATTGGACCCTACGGAGCGGGCAAAAGCAACAACTCCTATTAATAGGAGTTTCCAATCCAGCAACTCCTCTGTCCACGCTAATGGAAGATGTAATAGAGATCGACTTCATGGATACAGTTGAAGCAGTAGAATTATGGCTGGAAGCGATCGCGACAATGATTGTGATACAGGGTTTCATCAGATGGAGATTGGTATGTGTACGACTCTGAATTAGTGTCTATTCCTACAGCTGACCGAAAGTAAGCCACACACAATTTGGAGCGCGATGGAACGAGATTATTGCCAACACCTGACGTCACGTATTACTGTACGTGCGAGCCTTCAAATAATCCCAGGCTTTGAATGTGTGTACAAGGGACACAAGGTACAGGGTGCGAGAATTGCAGGATTTGAATATGAATACCGAATTTCGGTCCGAGACAGCGAGTGAGAATCCCAGGCTTTGAATACGTGCAGAAAACAGCGAGTGAGAATCCTAGGCTTTGAATGACAGCGTGGGGTTTTAAATACCACTATACGGGTACAAGGACAGCAATACTTTGTCGTATTGACGTTGAGGCTACAGATAGTATAACAACCTACAGTATATACGTTGTTACGTATTCTGAGGCGTCACCTTTAATACATACTGTTTCGATCCTCACTTTGCAATTTGCTTTCCTGTGTTCAAGTCTTCAAGCCCAACTTCGAACGAATCCATGCGTCTCTCTCAAGTTTTGGTGGTTGCCGCGGCGTCCTTCCTCTTCGCAAGCGAGGCCATCGCTGTGACCATGGATTCTAACCAGGCCAAAATCTCCACGGTGGCGCACGGTGATACGAGTCAGCGACTTCTGAGGAGAAACGAAAAGCCTGTCGACCCTGACTCCGATGACTCTGACGACCTCGATGACCTCGATAACCTCGATGACACGGAGGAAAGGGGTCCGACGCTTTCCCAATTGGCTGCAAAATGGGGCCATTCTGTCGATGACATTTCTAACGGTGTCGTAAAGCTCTCAGAAAGGCGGTACGAAAAGTGGCGAACCGCCCTCAACGAGGCCATAGAAGCAAGCAAGAAAGCGAAGCGTGAGGCGGCCAACGCGGCGTGGCGCGCGAGGAATGGCTATGGAAGGCGACTTTGAGAAACCTCGCAGTGTCAACAGCTCCGTTTAGACCATGCCATACCCTGAAAACACTCGTCGTACCAGTGGTGAGCAATGAGAAGCGAATGCGCTAGGTGTAGTGCTCACCGCCAGCGATGACAATGAAAGAGGGGTAGGCAGAAGTTTATTTGAGTACGTAAGAAACAAAACTGAATGGCAGAACTACAGTTCACTTTTTTGGTTTGGTTTGTTGGTTTTGATCGCTGATTTAGGGTATTTGGTAAACAACAAGTGCTATTGTAATACTACTGCGTAGTGCTTCGGATTTCCACTTAAATCGACTACGACCCATTGGCAAAAAAATGGAGTTTCTATAATCGTACGATGCTGAAGACCTGGCAGATGTGGTTAGTAAAGATTTTCAACAAAAAAATATCTCGACGTAAGGTATGTCACCACGACAAGCAAAAAATGAAGTCTCAACTCCAGCCATGCGCACTTCGATCATTATTCTCATTGCCAATTTGGCTAGCGTTTTCTTCAGTGATGTCGCCTCTACCGGAACGTGGACTCCGTGAATTTGCAGCTCGATCAGACCAACGGTTCAACTATAACAAACATCATTGCAACGCTAATGGTGCTAGCATTGCACTGGGCGATGCCGATCTGCAGTACACATACACCGTAGATCCGGCGGTAGTTGCAGGTAGGACAGATTGTTGTGTAATTGAGTCGCCGCTCCAGCATGACACCGATCGCCTTGCCGCACAAACTTTGAATCCAAGTCATGAAGAACCTCCATAAACCCATCGACCAATCGAGAGGTCTTCGGGGAGTGGTATTCATAGCGGCGATGTGCCTTGAGTTTCTCCTGGTCTCCGGAGTCACAGACGGCTGACAAGATGGCGTAATTTGTCAGGCCAAAGATGTTTGACCAATACAACTACAGAGTCGACAGCTCTATAATCGCGTTCCCCGAGCGAGAAGTACTGGGCCATGCAGCAACAGCACCTCGGACACCGATGAAGACACGCTCACATGCACTGATCTACTTTGCCAAGGATGCGGCAGCGGCCGACGACATTATCATCGTTGGAACTGATGCCAACAAGCGTGCGCCGCACTTGACGTCTATCGGTGACGCGGCCTGCTCGCTATGTGGAAGGGTAGCTCCGAAGATTTTTTGGGGGTAATATACTGATCGGACCGGGAATTTTGGTCGGGGACTTTTTCCGACCTAATCCTCCGGTCCGAACAAGAGTAGCGTTTTAGAGTTTATCTACGTGCTAGTGTCCTGATACAGATCCAGTTAGCGAGTTGTTTGTCGCTAAGGAGTGCTTTTTACCTCTATAAAACTGCTGTAACTATTAGCGTATCGTCCTCGATTCCTGTGACGGGGTCACACGAGCACCTTGCTTGAGGAAGCGTGCTGCTAAAAGTATACAAAACTCTAAGTGAACGATAGTTCACAAGTCCTGGTCTTAAGGGATTTAATAGCTAGTTTAGAATAGGTTTTAGACTGATTAATTTACGGTTAATTAGGTCATTTGGCTTGTAACACAAATGACTAATTAGCAATAGTTTATTCTAAATATAAAAAGGTAGGTCAAATACTGTTGGTTGGCCCTCAGCCACTAGAAATACGTGGCAGTAGTGTGGTCCACATCACCCACAACTGAGTATCCACAAAATGAATACTCACAGAAGTATATCTACTTCAAGAGGCGGTACCCTTTCTAGGGTATCCATCATGTAACCCCGTTCCATCTTCCACCACTTAGATTGGAATTTCACCTTCAACCAATGAGGAGTTAGGAAGAGAGTGCCGCTCTCTTTCCTGTCCTTGTCGATACCCATCGACGAGCCACCGTTGTGGCTTTGAGGCTTTCATTAAGCCTGTTGCGCTCGTGCCAAGCACCCGAGGTGTCCACGTCAACCTCTTTAAAGATGCCTAAGAAAGCAAGCAGCCACGTCAATTCGACGCCTTCTAAGTCCAAGACCGTGAGGTCAAAGACTGCTAAGACCAAGTCGAAAGACAAGGCCACTCCGCGCAAGGAAGCCCGCAAGGCGGTTTCCGATGCAGCCAGCAAGCGCACCGCTGCTGCTGTCAAACAAGGAGGGAGCCTGCGACGCAGTCGCTCGCGCACCATGTCGCCCGACCACAGGCCGAACCCTTGGTTCGCATATCGGGACCACAGTCTTCGATATCCCAATAATCACGGGATCAGAGTCTGGTGGGGACTCTCCTGGATTCACCAAGGATCCAACTCCTTCACAGGATGCTCCTTCCCAAGACGCTCCTGTTGATGATACTGCTTCATCAGAGGCTAAGGCAACTTCGACGCGCTCGCCTGCCAAGAGCCTTACCTTAGTCGAAGGTAAGGCTCGAGCCTATGCTTCGAGAGCAGCTTCTTCAAAACGGGCTGATGAAGGTGCCGCTGTTGCTAAGAAGCGCGCAGCTCCTGGCTCTCCTACTTCAGAGCCTCCCATCGCAAAGGGATTCAAATCCCTGTTCGACTCCTCAGACGAAGACGAAGAGGAGGGGGCTCTCTGAGCCCCAAGCGATCTCCAATGATCTCGATGAACAGCAGGAGCGCTATCAAGCTGCTCAACTACAAGGCACTCCTGCGCCTCCCACGCCGGTGTATCCTCGCAGATACTATCCACCGGATGCGGGGTCCGGGTCTCCTATGTTCTTGGAGCACCTTAAGGCCCCTCGTGTATCCAGATCACACGTCTCCCGAGTCAGATCATGCCTTAATAGGCCAGATCATGCTGATCCAATTCCAGATCTCCTAGATCGACTAGATCTCCTTGATCTAGGGTTTCCATGGCCGATCCAGTGATAATACTTCGTAATAAGTATAACCATCACGTATCCAAGCTTACTCCATGCTGTTAACCCTCCAATCATCGTCCAGCTTTACCGTAAACTATCCCGATCCCGGATTACTCGGATCTGCCTATGGATCTAGGTTCATTAGTCCTGATCCAGGTTCTCCGAATGGAGACTGATATGCGAACCGTCCTGGACTTCACAGATATAATTAATGGCCTAGATCCAGGCGTCTCGATCTAGATCACCAGTTTCCATAGCGAAAATAGACATACTGCCACACCCATCTTGCAATCGCGCCAGTCCCACATCATCCATATCTATATGCGATCTTCCCAACCCTTTAGATCTGGGTATATATGCAGATCGTCCATCACGTCCCACCTCGGGTACCACTAGTCTCCATCAATCTTATCAATCAACTGGATCCGTGACCAGATCCTTCCACAGTGGCTCGTCATCTAATCCAATCACGTCACGTCAGGTCCGATCACGTCCAAATCGGATCGTTCCCGGATATTCCAATGCCAAATCTTTCGAATCCACTTCACCACAAAAGAACTCCGGGAAGATCGTCTGCTGTCCTATGTCTTGGACCAGCGCGATCTTCGTATTGAGTTTGCCCACTTAATCGCTAAGCGGTAACTCCACTCGGTCATGGAGGGACTTAGACAGCAGTCTAAGTCCAGCGCTCAAGACGGGCGCGGGTACGGTTCCGTCAACCCAGGGACCGTAGACCGTAAGGCGGCTAAGAAGCCGCGGACTACATACGCCCCGGCTCTTGTTGATCCCAGATCTCAACAGCCTTTGGGCGGTAAACCTGGAGCCGGTCTTCCGGCTCCCACGAGTTCTGTGACGAGGGGTATCCCCTCCACTTCACAAGCAGCTGGCGTTTCCCAGAGCGCCGCCGCTCTTGGACGACCCGCTCCATATGGTAGTGGAGCTCGCTGTTCCGATCAAGGAGGGCAGGAAGAGCTCTCGCACACGTTTGAGTACGCGGCTCCTTCTCACCCTTATCCTTCTGGACCCTCAACTTTGGGTCGGGACGCTGTGGGGTCCCTGTTAAGCGACGAGGTCCGTCAGCTTCGAGATCGTATTTACGCGATCGAGATAGCCCTGGGACTTAAACCTGGTGGTCAGACTGCCGCTCAGGCTGGCAAGTCGGGGGCCCTAGAGGTCCTTCGTCAAGATGTGGACGCTCTTGGTCGTGCGATTCGAGAGCTCCACGGGCGTGTTGACCGCCGAGTTACGGCTTCCGCCCTGAAGGAATTCCGTCGAGGCTTAGACGCTCTAAGCCATGAAGTGCATGGCCGGATGCTCTCTTATGAGCCGCAGGGGTACTCGTACCACTAGGCTTATGGGTATAGTTCTTACCCGAGTTTTTTTTCACTCTGTACCGTCACACCCTTCGTGTGACTCGCGTGGGTGCCAGTCTGTGTGTCATTCACAGACTTCGACACCGACACCTCCGGTTGTCCAGAGGACTCAGCCTCGTTTAGAGGAGGTGGGTTCACACCTTGGTCTTCCTCCATCCGAGAAGGTATACCCAACGGATCGTGATACCGCTTGAGACGCCCCACGTAGAACGTCGGGTGCGTCGCCATTGCTTTGGGAGGTCAATGGTATACGCCACGCCATGTCTGGCCAGGACCGCAAAGGGTCCGATGAAGCGGTACTTCAACTTGTTGCTCTCTACAGAGATTACCAAGTTTAGTGGTAGGGTTTTAGTGTCTAATAGGAGTAATTCACCCTCATTAACCACGTTTAAATTTCCTCTACTTCTTTGCCAAAATACCCTTTCTGTTTATCATGGGCGGATGCCATTGCGTCTCTAACCCGGCTGATAGCGTCAGCCTGTTGTCTATAATCAACGATAATTGTCTTTTTAAAGACTCCGGCTCGATCTCCGAGACCAGGGAGGAAAAGGCTTTCCAAGCCTCGCTCCCACTTACGATGGAGGCCTCGGTGCCTCCCCGCAAGGTTAGC
Organism: Phytophthora palmivora; assembly: GCA_008079305.1. Taxonomy (NCBI): domain Eukaryota; phylum Oomycota; class Peronosporomycetes; order Peronosporales; family Peronosporaceae; genus Phytophthora; species Phytophthora palmivora. The sequence continues at coordinate 73,665 of VOQZ01000322.1, read as the reverse complement.
GGCACCTGGGGGTGTCGTAGCCCATTCAAGTAGAACGGGCTAAACCCCGTTGATGCGTGTACCGCATTGTTGAGTACAAACTCAACCATAGGCAGCTGGTCCGACCAGAACCGAAAGGTGCCTCAGCACAGATGCTCCGTAGAGTATCTTCGAGCACGCGATTGACGCGCTCCGTCTGGTCATCCGTCTGTGGATGGTCCGCAGTTGACATCATCAACTCACTTCCCAGAAGCTGGAGCAGGGTGTCCCAAACGCCCCTGGAGTTTCCCTTATCATCGGCCGGCAGGCCGAAGACGAATTCGAGACCCATCGACTTCCAGCAATCCGCTGTTACAGGTAGGCTCTGCAATGGAGCCGAGGCGTGGCCCGAAGGCTTCACCCTCTGACATATTTTACATGTCTTGACATAGTGTGCCACTCACTTATACATGCGGGGCCACCAAAATGTCTGAGAGACCATTTGGTAGGTCTTCTCTCGGCAAAGATGGCCACTTATCGGCGCATCATGCGCCTCCAGAAGTATGTCATACTTCAGATCCTCGTCGTTTGGAACGACAACCCGAGGAGGATCTCTAGGGTCTACTCTGTAGTGGAGTAACCCATCGGCCAGCTCATAACGATGGAGCTGCGCCCGCTGTCGAGGCGAAAGCCTGTCGACTTTGGCGTCCTTGCCATCGGACAAGAACTGCACCAGTGGTGTGTAGTTCTCGTCCTCCTGATAGGTTCGCGTCGAGGCGGGGGCAGTTGTGGTTTTGAGTCCTAACTGAGGGGTAGCTACCCTGTCGCTAGGACAACCGCCACAGAACCTTTTGGTGAAAAGCGAGGGTTCACCCCATTCGATGATTATACATCCCGCGGCTGAGTGACAGAGAAGCGATAGTGACATCCTGGAGCCTCGACCAGTCTAACATAACCTGGCCGAGGCCTCCTGGATTAGGCCGAGATAGGGCTCTGTACCCAACTCAGATCCCTGGTATCACGTCTGTACAGTCCCAAATTTGTACTTATGTGTGAGTTGTCGACCCCTCGGTCGTACCTATGCTGAGACCTCGGAGGCTCCTACAGAGATTTGTTTACACTTGATATTGGTATATAGGCATAGGATAAAACATAGGATGACATACAGAGGCTCTCTGATCCTCACATGAAGCAGTTTATAAAACGCAGTCTCCCCCCCCCCCGGCTAACAAGAGTCAAGCGCGACTTAGGTAAGCGTGGTGAAGTGGATAAGGAAATTTCTATAACTCACTCGACCCAAGCCTGTCAATCAAGATCAAGGGTGATCCTCGCTACAGTGACACTCACTATGATGACCCGTGAATGTGTGTGAGATCATCCCCGTCCAAGAAGATTGTACCCAAGCGGTATCGATCTCAGCAGGTAATATCGATCTTAGCTTTATTATGGGTATTATGAAGCCAGTGCAGTATGGATAGCCACAGATGGGAAGCATAGGACATTAACCATTAATTTAGAGTTGTTTTTTACCTTCTACTTCGCAAGTCTTCTTCATCTACGCTATTCCGGGCAGGGACATACAATATTGGCCCTCCCGACGTTACGCAAGATCAAGTTCGATACTGAGTAGAACCCCTACGCCCAGATTGCTTGGTTGAACGTTCGTCAACCCTCAAATCCCAAGCCCCCGCTATAGGAAGCGGCAAGCACGTATTGGAATCATTGGATAAAGGTCACACACTGACCACAAGAGACCCCAGGCCAATATCGACACTGGTCAGATCGAGATCGATCAAGGACACCTAAGAGCGAAAGCTCGATTTCTACCCGGCGCAGCGAGTATCCCCGCTGCTGCCACCTCTCCCGCTGTCCTGTCAGACAGCAAGATCGACAACAAGCGCGTCTAATCGAGATCACCCGAGGAGCGATCTAGTCCCACCGACGGGAACACAAGGTGATATCGAGAACTTCACGGAAGATCAGAGTACCCCCTCCGTTAGTTGACAGATCGGGAGCCGTGTGCAAGAGGGCCCCTGCGATCTTGCGATTTCACAGAACCACTTCGCCACAATGGCGCGCGTGCCCGGATCTTTGGGTGACTCGGGATTTCACCGTGAGTCCCATGAAGAAGCGCATGCTGATCTTAGATCAAGGAAACCAGTGTCGTTGGAGATCGGAGCACCAACGACACCGCTGAATCAAGATCGATCCGCGGATCGGCAGAGCATTGGGAGGAGCTCTACCGACGGAACAGAGGAAGGTCCGCCTACGGACCTAGAAGAAAAACCTCTACCTCCTCCCCAGGTTCCTTCGGGGACCCCAGCAGATTCCGACTTGCGTCGCGATCTGCAGGAAGAAAGTCCACCGGCGAAAGCCATCCAAACGCTCGTATCCAAGTCGAACACAAAAAAGAAGTCAGCAAGATCGAAACCCCTACGGAAGAAGATGAAAGCACCAGGATCAGACGCTGATGACCAAGACGATCTTAAAACAGCGTGGACTGATGATTCACTCGAGATCGTATACCACAAGAAGGAACTTCACACCTTCTTGGTCAAGAACCCCGTTATGCAGATTATCAAGCCAAAGATCATCAGCGATCATCAGCGATCTAAAAGGCCCAGTGCAGAAACCAACTGCAAGATCGAGCAAGCTGGAAGCTGCAAAGGCGTTATTGCATCTGATCAAGGAAGGTGGGATCATCGCAGGATCGTTCGGCGCTAATGATCTATTCTATACGAGGCTCAGTACGATCAACATGGCTTTAATGTCGATCTTCGATCTACTGAAGCCCTTGGCGGGTGAGAAGAATGTAACCTCCAAGGTCGCGACAAGATCGACTGACGACATGCTAAGATCGTTACCAGCACTCACATTGGAAGATCAGACAGGAACATCCTCACATTACGAGTCGGCGACCGAGGACGTGGACACCGACAGTGCAGATGACCCACCTCGGATGACGCTAGGCCCTTTCAGGTGCTGCCATGCTAAGGCAGCGTGGGGATCAACAGGCCAAGCGAATGATGGACGTCATCGCGCCAATCATAGCACAACGATCGAATATGAAGTTGGAATCGTACTTCCAAGCGGCAATGAGCCGATTCTTGAAGGAACAACAAAGCCCTGTCAATCCCGGGATCTTAGCACCAGCAGAAGACCGAGATGTGGATATGGAGTCTGTGGGATCGCTAGATCGACACCCAAGTCCTCATGAATACGACCCAGATGATCTCGATCTTGATCCTCCCAGACGTGCGGCCGTAGCATCAGCATCAGCTACGACCACCGGAAGATCGGCACGTGTCCCGCGTATACGAGTTTCCGCCATGTCTGAACTAAATGAGTTTGCGGGGAAAGAAGGAGATGAAGATCGAGCCAGGGCCTGGCTTAGCAAAGTAAAATCCGCCTTTGTGCGAGATCAAGCTCCAGACGAGGAAAAGTGTCTGGTGTTCGGCGATCTCCTTACAGGATCGGCTCATAACTGGTATCGACAGCTTAGTCGCACAACACGCAGTACCTGGAAGGATCTGCTCAGCAGCTTCCAAGTTCAATATTGTGGACGAGGAGTGTCAGTCGCGAGACAATATTACCACGCGCGCAAGAGATCGGACGAATCTCCGCTGGAGTATTTGTATCGGCTCAATGTGGCAGGACTTAGGGCCCGCATCCAGATCAAGGATGGGCCTTCGGAAGTTCGAAGGGAGCATGTGGAACACTTCATTGAAACTCTCGATGACCGCGATCTTGCAGATCACCTGGCCCTACTACGAATTCCAGATGCTGACACTCTGGAAGAAGCACTTCGATCTCGGCAACGAGCGAAGGCACGACAAAGTAAAGCTGTATATGGATCAATCAAGCCCCGTCAGAAGAACAACAATGCATCAGCTCTGTCTGCTTCAACTCGAGCTGTCTGAGCTGTCAAGACGATCTCAGATAGCAGCGAGTCTGAAAAAGACTCTAGCGGATCGGATGGCGAAGCAGGATTACGTCGTGTCTACCTCGCAGCATCTGGAAATAATGAAGGACAGCAAGATCAAGATCAAAGGAACCAAGATCGCAGTCGCTTGGAGGTCGAAAAAAATCGTGCACAATAAGATCGACATGATATAGGTTCACCACCTAAGCGATGCTCGCACTGTGGGTCGCGCAAACATAGCGATCTTGGGTGCTGGGGACGTCTAACGTGTGAGAAGTGCGGTCGCAAAGGGCATCCCTCAGATCGCTGCCTATTCACATGCAAGGCATGTGGTGACATCCACGAAGCAGGAAAGTGTACCATGGAGGAGTTTTACAACTTGATCCGACAATGGTACAATCCCACCAAGCACGCCGGCACGTTGCCAGAGACTGCGGAGAAGATGTTAAACTAGGGCGCTCGCCGGTTTGGAAACCGGTACGAGACGAGCGTTCTAGCTATTGCATTTATGCATATGTCGAGAAACAATCGGAGGCAACAGTTAATCAGCTGATCGATCCGATCGACAATACATGTGATCTTCTGGAGAAATCTACCGCTACAGTGTCAAGTCTACGCCAGATCGATGAATATGCAAGATCGAGTGTGATGATGGCTCTTGAGATCTCCCCTGGGGAATCGCGAGGTTACTGGAAGTATCATGTTCCAGACAAGAAGTTCAAGCAATCCAAGGCTATGGGGAAGATCAACAACAAAAAGGCAACCTTGCTGTTCGACAGTGGCGCCGAGGTGTCCATACTGGATGCCACCTTTGCTCGTAAGGTCGGGTGCCACATTGATGAGAGTCAAACGTTGGAATGCGAAGGTGTTGGACGATCTCCATATAAGATCGAGGGACGTACTCGTCTCAAGATCACGCTGGCAGGATCGCTAGTATACTTCTTTGATGCATGGGTAGGTCCACCCACTGGAGGTCAAGATCTGATATTAGGAATGGATTTCATGGTGCCAGCGGGTATCCGCCTCGATCTCGCTGATGGAACGATATGTTTGCCCGACGAAGTCCGCCTTCAGATGGCCGGTAGGCGTCCTCTCTACGGCGACAAGGTCGAACATGTGTGCTGGAAAGATCACTACTGGATCGATGTCGGACAGACGGCCGAGATCAGGCTACGCGGTCAAACGTCAAACCAGTATAAGTTATGGGTCACCAGGGGAGATCGATGGGTGCCAACGATCACAGTCGGACCAGGAAGGACGCGTTATCTACACGTGACCGACATAAGTGATCGTGCGCTAACTCTCCATGAAGGATCGAGAGTCGCGATGTGGTTGAGTGGAGATCGAGTTCCCCGAATTCCGGATATGTATCTGTAGGGTCGAGGAGATACACTGAATGGCAAAATCTCGCGTATCAGGCGACTACGAATGAGATCAGTGAAGTGGATATTAACGAGCAGGTCGCCGAGCCAGCGGTGGAACGTCCCGAGTACGTAACACCAACTGCGATCTTACCACGGCCGGCAATAGCCGTCCAGAATATCGAGATCGCAGGGGACGGGGACGTAAGTCTACCATTAAGCAAGTGTACATCTGATCAAGGCAAGATCGATCCTGTTAAGGGTAATGACCTTCACACCAAGATTGAGGCAAACCTGGGCGATCCTACGATGGATGATGAAGTTTGTATCAAGGAAGGGGGGAGCTTATTCGCAGAAGATGTGGAAGATCAAATGGCTGTGTTACCAGAAGTAACCGTGACCACGGAAGAAGTCAAGATCGAAGATCTTCAAATAGATGATGCCAACATCAACACCCAGGAGGAGATCAAACGTCTTGTGCAAATTATCTGGAAACGGAAGCACCTTCTTATCGGAAAGGGCAATGCCTTACCACCAGCGGCGAAGGGAGTGGTATGTGACATAGATGTGGGGAATGCAAAGCCAGTCGCTCAACGTTGTCGCAAAGTGGCGATACAGTTCCGCGAAAAGTTGTATCAACTCATCAAGGGATTACTATCTGCTCGAATGATCCGACACTCGACCTTTCCTTGGGCGTCACCCATAGTTGTGATTATCAAGAAGAATGGGATCGACATCCGGTTATGCATCGATTACCGCCTGGTTAATAGCCTAACAAGGCTCATGGTATATCCCATGCCTCTGATCAATGATTTGCTGGATGATCTCGACAGGGTTCTCTGGTATTGTTCTTTGGATATGGCCAGCGGTTTCTGGGTAGTGCCCATGACGGACCGAGCCCGATCGATCTCGGCATTAATTACTCCATTTGGATTGTTTGAGTGGAATCGGATGCCGTTCGGACTTAAAAACGCTCCCCAGATCTACCAGAAACTCCTAGATAATGCACTATATGGATTCTTGAAGGTGACCCAAGATCAAGATCGATCTGACCGAAAGGACGTATTTGAGACGGGGGAACCTGATCTAGAAAGAAATGAGTCAGTGTTGGGACGTCGATCTTACATCGACGACATACTGGTGACTGGAAGATCGTGGGACGAGCTATGTGAAAAGATGGAAAAGCTGTTGGACGCCTGCGACGAATGCAATCTGTCCATCAGTGTCGCCAAAAGCTTCTGGAGTCGGCAGAAGGTGGACTATCTAGGACATCGTGTATCAGCTGGAGGTTTGGAGACACATCCAAAAGATCTGTCGGCTTTACAAGAATTACCAATCCCCACCAACCTGAGATCGACGCAATCATTCTTGGGAAGTCTCAATTACTACAGACGCATCTGTTCTGTACGAACTACGCGAAGCGGACTTCTATGATATCGCTCGGAGGACACAAGCAACTGGGGATGATGAGAACGTTGCTGCAGAAGAGGATAACACGTGGGCTGAGGCTAGGACAGCGTTCGCCACACTGAAGAACAAGATCGTGAATGCTCCGATCTTACAACATTTCGATGTGGATCGACAACCGGTGGTGGTAGTATACGCCAGCAAGTGGGCGATCTCAGCTGCCCTGATGCAAGAACACGATGGAGTGTACAAGCCGGTAACTTTCACCAGTCGTACGCTCAAGCCGAATGAGATCAACTATGGTATAGTCGACAAAGAAGTGTTGGCTCTGCTCAGGATACTAAACATCTGCTATACTTAACTCGTGACAAGATCGATTAAAGTGTTGACGCGCCACTCTACGTTGGCGTGGCTACTTCACTCATCCGGGTTGCAAGGACGGTTAGGACGATGGGCTGCACTTCTATCAAGTTGGACTCTCGAGATCGTGAAATGTGCCAGAGGGGAAGATGAGATCTTAGGTGTGATCGCGGCAAGCATTACACCCCGCAGGGAAGTGGACTCGATCTTGATTTCGATCGCTCCCAGGAAACAACCGCGACAAGTGATCTCGATGCCACCCCCAACAGTGGAGCCAGATGAGAGATTACTAGTGATTAGTTTTCATGGATCAGCACGCGTGAAACGAAGTGGCGGAGCATACAGTGGAATAGTGTGGAGCCTACCAGAATGGACAGTGATCTCAGCAGCATCGAAGTACAAGCTCGATATTACGGTAAATTAGGCTGAGTACCATGGTCTGCTTCTGTGCCTCGATCTCCTGTCAGACATGGACAGGGGACGCCTAATTATCTGTGGAGATTCTAACTTGGTGATCAGACAAATGAAGGGTGAGATCGAATGTAAAGCCCCGGGTTTAACATTGTTCCGACAGCAGGCACTGGAGTGTCTCCGATCTTGGCCCAACCATGAGTTCCTTCATATGAAGCGAGACTGGAACCAAAGCGCAGACAGTCTGGCTAGTGCCGCATTACGTCGCGAAAGTGGAGTTGTGATTGTCACGGAAGAAGAGCGCCAAGATCTTGTGACTCTCAATAGATTGGATGAGTTGCTAATAGCTAAGGATGATGCAGCTACAGTCAAGATCGCTGCTGTCACAAGATCACGTAAGAAATGTTGTCCGCAGGTGTTACAAGAAGAGATTGTGCAAAGAATGAGGATGAAGTGTATTAGCCGAGCTCAAGATGAGGAGAAATGGATCGTCGATCTTAAAGTTTACCTGCGAGGGGACGTACAAGATCTTACTTCGGTTGAAGCGAAAAGCTGCGCTAAGATCACAGATCGCTATGAGACAGATGAATCAGGGTTGTTGTTTTATTTTCCGCCGACCAAGCAATCTGACAAAGATCGCGATCTTGTGGCCAAGCTCGTAGTGCCTGAAACATTGCAAAACGATCTTATGCATCACTATCATTCGAGTCTGGAAGGTGGCCACCAAGGTATTGGACGGACATACCACAAGATCAGAGCTCATTTCCACTGGCGTGGATTATATCAGAATGTACAACGCTATGTGGGTCAGTGCATAGACTGTGAGACGGGAAAAGGACGACCTACGATCCATGGGGAATCGCCTGGTAATTTGCAAGCTACGTACCCGTTCCAGATCATCGGTATGGATCACATACCATCGTTACCAAGATCGTACAAAGGAAACACCGAGTTGCTGATCTGGATCGATCTATTCACTGGATATGTGATCGCAAAAGCTAGCGCATCAAGGACAGCTCAGACTGTTGCTGAGAACTACGAGGAATGTGTTTTCCGCCGGTTCGGTGTAAGCGAGGCTATCGGACACGACCGAGAACCCGGTTTTATGTCTGACTTCTTCAGATCGTTCAGCAAAATCGTGGGACAGAGACAGCCAGCAACAATGGCATACCGTCCGCAAGCAAAAGGTACAGTCGAAAGGATGGTGGGAACATTGACACGTGCAGTCAAGATGTATGTGGAGGATGTCAATCGGCGAGAATAGGATGAATATGCGGAGCGCCTCACCTTCGCACTCAATACTGCCCAAGATCGCATCCGAGGAGATACCCCGTTCTATCTGTTACACGCCTGGGATCCACGATCTACGCTGGAAGCCATGGTACCCTTAGGATCGACGAGAAGACGAGATCGTGAACCCCGTCGATGGCGATATCGTATCCAGAAGCAATATCAGCTAGCCTGTGCGCAAGTTAACGCGAAACTACGTGAGGCGATCCAAGAAAGGGCAGATCGACACAATGAAACGGTCCTACCACACAAGATCGAAGTTAAACCTCAAGTGTGGTTATACCTAGATCGAGTCAAGGAAGGATTTGCGCGTAAGCTCGCACATATGTGGCACGGTCCCTTCCGTGTGTTGGAGTTAGTGGATGAACATGCAGTGCGGTTCGAGATTGCGGTACAGAATATCGACTCTTCCCGGTGGTGCATGTTTCTAAGATCAAGCCTGTACGACAATTCCCGGACCGTCCCAAGATGCGGTTGACAATACCAGATCAAGATCGATATGATTTCGATGAAGCACTGTTGCCTGAGGACAGCTGGATATGAGATCTAGGCAATGACGAATACGAGTCCGAGAAGATTGTAGACATGCGATCTGGGAAACGCACGCGATATGGACGTACATCACGTGAATTGTTGGCGCACTGGAAAGGATATGACGAACCGGCGTGGTTGGATGAAGTCGATCTTAATTGTGGAGCTCTACTGTATGACTATTTGCGAGATCGAACGAATCGAAATCGATTCGAGGTCATGCAATCACATGATGAGCCATAAGGAGGCGAGATCGTGAAGTGAGTTGGTCACATCACGAAGGAACAGGTGAAGGATCTATCGGACGGCGGTAGATCAGGTGGATAGTGGTGTTTACGATGTGTGTGAACCAACTAGTGGCTATGTGACACTAGATCGAAAACGTTGATATTTCAACATCGACGCACAACAAGAAGAACATCACAGCAAAGAATATGGAATATTTTGCAAGAGCATAAAGGTGACTAGCCAAAAAGATCTCGGGTTATTCTATTTCAACGTTTGATCCCGTCGCAGAGCATGTCACATTAACACCTTGTCTCAGAAGCGTGGAATATGCGATGCTGGGTGATCCAGGAGAGATCGGCGTTATTATTATAGCCACCAAGGTTCTGCTAGATCGACGGCCGATAGTGCATCCGCTAATGTAACGGCGGTCACGTCGTGGTACCCGATCTTAAGGTGACGAGGCTTCAGGAAGTGAAGGTGCGATCTTGCATAAGTTTCAAGATCGATCTGGGACGATCCGACCTCTCAACAGGGACGAGCCAAGTCGACGCGAGGCGTTGAGACAAGACCAAAATGAGAAGGGGTATAATGTCACGATCTGGAAATTTCATACCAAATACTTACCACAAGCATGAAGATCTAGCGTGACTTTTATCTAGACGCTCAGAGAAGGAGGTTGATTCACCACCGCTTGATCTCGTTCGACCGACCAGGCTTGGAATTGATCTCGCTCCTCCTCAACTCGGATGATACGGCGATCCTGCACGTTGGCCTGACATTGAAGCCGACAAGTCTGGACTCTGAACCTGTAGGTGCTGTTGGGTCACCGACAACAGTTGATCTTGATCTTGGACTTGGCGACTGAGATTGTTGATCTCGTCCTAGTGAACTGTGCTACGGGAGGTTGACTGCAGTTGGTCATATCTTCATGCAGGTTGGAAGTAGCGGATGCTCGAGTTCATGGAACAATTCATCGTGTCGATCTTGACGAAATTGGGCGAAAGGGATGACGTGCGACTTCTGACGAACTTGAACGCGACGACAATGATCTTGCAGGAGAAAATAGATACTGGGGATTGCAGATCGACGACCGTTTAAATCTCCAGTGATGGCGAATATTTCATGCTTGACAGACCGGGTCGATCTTGATCTTAGGCGAAGATCGATGACCGTATCAATATCAGACGCCGGTGCCGTCGGATGAGGAGACAAGTCTTGATCTTACGTCACCAAAGGACAATTGGAAGGTGTGTGGCTCGAGACGACGTGAGGATTGGACCTGGACTACGGTGCGGCGAGCGAATACCGTTTTGCGCTACTCACTTGTGCAGGGGGCATCTGTGGTGAAGTGGATAAGGAAATTTCTATAACTCACTCGACCCAAGCCTGTCAATCAAGATCAAGGGTGATCCTCGCTACAGTGACACTCACTATGATGACCCGTGAATGTGTGTGAGATCATCCCCGTCCAAGAAGATTGTACCCAAGCGGTATCGATCTCAGCAGGTAATATCGATCTTAGCTTTATTATGGGTATTATGAAGCCAGTGCAGTATGGATAGCCACAGATGGGAAGCATAGGACATTAACCATTAATTTAGAGTTGTTTTTTTACCTTCTACTTCGCAAGTCTTCTTCATCTACGCTATTCCGGGCAGGGACATACAATATTGGCCCTCCCGACGTTACGCAAGATCAAGTTCGATACTGAGTAGAACCCCTACGCCCAGATTGCTTGGTTGAACGTTCGTCAACCCTCAAATCCCAAGCCCCCGCTATAGGAAGCGGCAAGCACGTATTGGAATCATTGGATAAAGGTCACACACTGACCACAAGAGACCCCAGGCCAATATCGACACTGGTCAGATCGAGATCGATCAAGGACACCTAAGAGCGAAAGCTCGATTTCTACCCGGCGCAGCGAGTATCCCCGCTGCTGCCACCTCTCCCGCTGTCCTGTCAGACAGCAAGATCAACAACAAGCGCGTCTCCTGAGATCACCTAAGGAGCGATCTAGTCCCACCGACGGGAACACAAGGTGATATCGAGAACTTCACGGAAGATCAGAGTACCCCCTCCGTTAGTTGACAGATCGGGAGCCGTGTGCAAGAGGACCCCTGCGATCTTGCGATTTCACAGAACCACTTCGCCACACCGCCTCTAGAAATAGCTATGATTCTGTGAGTATTGGTTTTAGATACTCAGTCGTGGGTGGTGTGGGCCACACCACTGCCACGTAGGTCGGGTGGCTGAGGGCCAGTCAATAGTATTTGAACTACTCTTGTATGCATATCTAGGAACAAACTATAATTAATCAGTTATTCGTATTACAGGCCAAATGACCTAATTAACTATAAGTAAATCAGTCTAAAATCTACCCTAAACTGACTATTAAGTCCCCTAAGACCAGGGACTAGTGAACTGCCGTTCACTTAGAGTTTGTATACTCTTAATAGCACGCTTCCTCAAGCAAGGTGCTCGTGTGACCCCGTCACAGGATACTCCTCATGTAACCCCGTTACAACCAAGGTCACCACTAGGCGATTAACTTTGAGTCGTGGGGTTTGAACCCTCGTCACCCCACTGCGACAATTTAGCACCCTCACAGGGAATTATATTGTGCTCATCTAAAATACTAGAGGCAATGCTTTGGGCTGGGAGGACAGATAATGCAACTAATAGAAGCTTTAAAGTGGTGAGGAAATTTGTGTTCTCAGCTGCAACCCAAAATACATTTGAACACATAGTCTGCGTAAAGGGAGCAGTTCATATGCACTCGGAAAGTAAATGATCCCACTCCCGATTTTGACCCATAATCTTGGTAATTTGATTTTGCGTTGTGCGAGTCTGGTGATACGGTATCACTTATACCCTCTAGTGACCCAAATCTGCTGAAGTAAAGCGCTCATTGTTTTGTAACTCTTCATATTGCGAAATGTTTAGGGGCACTTCCTAATCTGACACCTCACATATTCTGCGAGTTGGAAGCTGCTACCACTGGTAGAGTCCACTGCATTACAACTACAGCCACTACAGTGATTAGTCTGAGCACAGATTGCATAGACTAATTTTGAGCGTTGACTAATTTTGAACTTCTTAATTAGTCTAAGATTCAATGAAATTAGAGGAGTGTCTTTTTGCCACCCGTACTATTCATCACTAAAAAACGTACCGACTTGCCTTCGTTATTACCGCTCGAGTCATTTTGGTGCCTGTCTCTTTATGGACTTGTAGTCCAATTTTTCAATTTCTTTATTGCCTGCAAATTCCTCAGAATACTGTTTGATGACTTCCGGTAGATGAGGGAAGAGTTGACTTGTAACTAGACTCCATCGTTATTCAAAGATTAGCTGCAGCGCATCACAGTATTGCGAGCGCAGTAGGCATCACTCTTACCTTGCATCTGATTCACTTCTCTAACAGCAGCAGCTGCTAATTGTAGGAAGAAACTGTCAGAAGTCTTGAGTCGCTGCTTGTCCGCGGGTCGTCTGCTCTTAGTTGTGCCTGCTGCGTGTGTCTCCCGATGTCCTTTTACTACGCAATCTAACACGGATGGGCCGCTCCAAGCAGCCGGAACATACGTTCCTTTTATTAACTTTGGGCTGTAGCAAGTGCTCACTAGGCCTACGTTGTCTGGTCAAACACCTACTCGTGCCCTCTCGTTCTCGTATGCACAGTTTTCACTGCGACTTCTTCGTTCTCGTTTGCACAGTTCTTCACTGCGACTTCTACGCTCTCGTTTGCACAGTGTTAGAGGGTGCTGCGTGTGCATGCACGTGCGTGTGCATACCTCTACATGAGGATGATGTGCCACTGCTTGCGTGCTGAGAGCGGGCGACCGCGCGACACGCATGTGTGGTGTGCGTGTGCGCGCGTGTTAGTACATGTGTTTGCATTAGTGTGCAAAGTTTGGCGGGTATCCAGTGAGTATCTTGTGGCTCAGCTGGTAACGCACCTGGGATTTGCCCGGGTGGCGTGGGTTCAAATCCCATGTCGAACATTCTTTGCATGTGGTCGACTTTTTACATGTGGGATCCCGCGTGGGATCGGGGATTCTTTAGCTGTCGTTACAGCAGTTAGAGGACGCCTAGGTGATAGAGGGAGGTAGAGACGTTAGGATTAACTTGCTCAATCGCACACTCACTTTTGGTTTTCTTATCCCGGCCACAAGCCTTCTTCAAAGCAACCACTCTACCGTTTCAACCTCCTTTTCACAGTTCTTCACTGCGACTTCTACGCTCTCGTTCTCGAGTACACAGTCCCCACTGTGACTTCTCCGTCAGGATTCTAAAAGGAGAGTGAGCAGCTATCCGTTCGCATCCGGCATCCGGCATCTCGTTAGACTCGCCGTCGCCAGGCTCCATTCCCTCCGAACTGTACCACTCGAGACTTCGACCAGCCACTCGTCCGTCGCTCTCATTGGCTGCCGCTCGATAAAAGTGCCGGCTCATTGCCTCGCCTTCGGCTTCCGACTGCCGTACTGCAACCACGTCGCCGAATTCACCGGCTCGGTCGGTTCGTTTGCACCCACATCCGTCATGAGAGTATTCCACTCCACAGTCTAGAGCCATTACCAACCTGTTACAAAACCAAACCACGTCGCCAATTTGGCCCATTTTCAAGACTAATTTTGAAAATTTAGCTCAGACAAATTGTGAATACACCATAAATAAGCTGTCCTCCCAGTATAATCAGCGTCCTCCGATTGGCTGAAACCCCATGTTGACTACAACTGTCACTCATTTGTGTCCATTCTGCATACAAAAAGAAAAACCAAGCGCGTCACATCTTTCTGTCCAAATCTGTACATGTGGCGCACCCACATAGCTGGTAGTGGCGATTCTGAGAAATGAATAAATATTATAAATGTTTCTAAAATTTGATGTTCTAAAGTTTAGAAAGTCTATTTATTTTAAAAGCAAACGTATTGTCGAAATGACAAGAGAAAAGCACCAAGCGTTTACGTACGCGACGATCGTGGCTTTTGCGGGTGGAGCTGGCTACGTATTGAAGCGCCACACTCCATCACTCGTAGGCGGCATGGCCCTGAGCGTCGGATTCCTGGGGGCGGGATTGTTAGTGCTAACAGACACCATCACGGACCATCACTTCGAGCACGGGACGTCGCTGGCCATGTCAGGTATCATCGCGAGCGTCATGGGACGACGCGCAGCTCTCACGGGATTGCGTTTGCCTGCTTTGATTGCCACTGCTGGTGCCATGTCGGCTGGCTATCATGTACATCAACTCGCCAACCCGCCACGGAAGGTGCGCTATATCCCCGGAGCAGCTATAACTAGGAACCACAATGACTGCAATTAACAAACAAAATGTGCTGTATCGACGGCCGTGGCAGTTATTAGTAAGGAATTGCTGTATTACATTGCCCATCGTGACCTTCGCCAGTTTACTTAGCAAACTTGTCATGAAATGCTTCGTGGCATTAAAGTGAGGTTTTGGATGGAATAAACATTATCAATTGCTAGTCAACAAGCTACCTCACTTTCAGCAGAGCTCGAATCATGGCACACCACCCGACGTACACGATGGCTGGTCTGCTGGCGACCGGCGGTATGTTCGGCTATCTCAAGACCAAGAGCGTCCCGTCGCTGGTGGCGGGCGTGACGCTGGGCGCGGGCTTCGGTGTAGCGGGATACCTGCTACAGAAGGGAGAGATGACCAACGGCCATGGTGTGGCGTTGCTCATGTCCTCGATCACCATGGGCGCCATGGGTCTACGTGCAGTGCGCACCAAGAAGCCGTTGCCTGTGTCGATCGCGTCGCTTGGGGCGCTGTCGGCCGCGTATCACGCGCATCGCTTCACCGAGTGGATCGGCCAAGAGTAATGAAGTTCATACGTGGCTCAACTGAAATGTAGCTTCTCAAGCAACAGATTTTTCAAGTGGAATGAAGTGTTTTTCTTTGATTTGTAGCCTAGGCACCAAGTATTCTATTGCCATGAAAGTGGTGCGGTCCAGTTTAGACAGCAGTGCTCTGTACGGACGAGACACAGACTGCCAGCATGTCTTCGAACATGACGCCGGTCATGTTCTTGGTGAGATAGATACTATCCTCCACTCCTTCGGCACCAACAGGGGATTCGGCAAGACCATCTCTGACACCAGGAGAGAAGGAAATTTCTACGCGGAAACGATCCTCGCTGTCTTCCGGAAGTGACGGAGTCTCGAAGACCCGGATAACGATATGAGCGAGGTAGTTGATCTCAGCCACACGGTCCAATGCACGTCGACTACTATCCGATATGAGCCTAGACTCACGGAATACGTATTTGCGCTGAGTCATGTGATCGTTGACGCTGATACCCATACTTTTCAGGATTTCATTGCTGAACTTTTCCTGCTCGAGTGAAATATCGTACTCGTCGTCCTCACAACCATCTTGGTGTCGTGCTCGCCATGATGGGCACTGGAATCGCAGTACATTCAACAGCGTGTGCATATGGCTCTCACTTGTAAAGTAGAGACGCGTGCGAACCTGGTGCCAGGGCTCTTAATACGCAGCTCTTTCGCGTAGGACGGATCTAAGCGGTATCCGTGGTGTTCAATGTCTTGGTCTGCGATATCAATAGCAACATCTTCAGCAGCATCACCATTTCCAAACAGACTCCTCGAAGATGATGGCTGCTCCTGTTCTGTTGATGCAGACATGACAGTCACAATATCGGCTCGAATCTTTGCGCAAAGTGCCTGCGAAACGCGGTTTCCGATAGACTGCTTCTCCGCAATATCCATACCATACTCCTGCGATACGTAACACCGAGCAAGAGCTTCTGCTAGCTTGAAAAGGTCAAGACCACACTTCCAACCGACGCTTGAATTGTGAAGAAGGTCATACTTGATACAGTCATGCACGTCAGGAATCTTGCTCAGGTCAAATTTGTCAGTCTTTGTCGAGTAAAAATCGCGAAAGATCTTATCCCAGCGTTCGAACATGAGTGAAAACGTTTCACCCATGTACAATGGTGTTGCTTCATCGGCCTCTGTGTAAGTCAGCAAAGCACAACATGAGCATGTTACAACACTATAAATCACTGACGCAATCACATGCGAAACTCACGCTTATCTTGCACTCGCTCAGCTATTTCAGCTCGAAGTTTGCGAACCAACTCCAGCAGGCGATTCAATGCATCCTTCGGGTTTTTAATGATTTCCAGTGCCTGCAATATAGACTCTGTCTTCAGAGGTGCGACGGCAGCTTTCATGTCATCGATGGAAGAGTAGTCCCGCTGCAACAACGTCCTTAGCTTAGTCTTGGTAGTTTCCATCTCTTCGGTAGCATCAGCTTGTCCCGAGTGATCCAGCATTTTGTTGGCATCTATGAATGTGAGAAAATTAGTAAAGAAAACAACATGCAGGGATACATCGTACCTTTTCCCAAAGTTGTAACGAGACTCACGAGGATTGGTGTAAGATCTCCTTCGAGCTCCAGAAACCCTTTAGCAAACGCAGCTGCAGTCATTTGAACACGTCCTTCGTCCGATGTGAAGATCTTTAGATCGTGGCGGAACGTTGAGTGTAAGCGTAATAAACCACCCTCTTCCACTTCCACAGGATACAAACTGTTTCTGAACGACTGTCCTAGCTCTTCTCCTTGCTGCTTACCTCGTTCCGTGAGGTCACCTCCCCACTTCAAAATCATGAGGATCTTGGGTTTTTCTGCTCCTTCTAAGGCATCAGCATATGCTGTAGCCGCGGCAGCATAGCTCTTATGCGGCTTAAACTGCACCTTGCGGTTAATACCCGCAAATTTCCACCGCTCCAGCACACGTTTCATCTGCAACAATTTCTCAAAACTGTCACCGCCCTCAATTTCCCACACTGCATCCTTTGACCCGACACCGGGAGCGTACGCCTTAATCAGGCTGCGCACAAGATCTAACAGCTCCTGAAGATCAGCGACTGCTTTCACCTTCACCTCGTCGTACTTGCCTTCGCTACGTCTCTTCTCGTAGAAATCTACGAGGTCACGCTCCCATACAAGGGTTTTCAGCTTCTGTTTAGGTGTGCGATCACCATGACGTACCACAGCAATAACACAGCGCAGCTCCTCCCGGTTTTCGTCATCCGGTAGCAAGATGGAGCTGCTTGCGCTTGCGACGCTCGATTCAGACACATCAGAACCTGAGCTCGGGCGTGTGTGTTCACGCCAGTCGTGACCACCATTGATGTTGGGCTCTGTAGCATACTGCGGACACATCTGTGTACCCATAGAGGTTAGCGAATTGGCACGGCGTTGACGGAAATACCGTGAACGCAGTGCCGACACCAAATAATTGTGCAAGATTAGTCCGCAATCATCGTAATATTTCTTCGAGTTCTTCACAAAACTCCAACCGTTCACGTCACATACGTAAGAACTTCCTCGAACACGCAGTAGGTCGAAGCCACACACCGTCTGATGGAACGCTAGGCACACTTTTCTTGCCATCTCTTTTTCTGTAGAATTCAAGATGACAGGATAGCGTACTTCCTTCCCTGCTGAGTCACGCACGACACGGCCATCGAGAACCGGTGACTTGCGAGCTTCTGCGTGACCGTAGCTCGACCCAACCGTGTACACCTTGACATCTGTTCCTTGTGTATTAAGGAACTCCTCGTAGATATACGAACCATCCCTTCGAACACAATTGACATCCGGGTAAAACTCACTAGAGCGGTCTCCCACCTTCCTGAAAAGACGTTTGCTTCCTCCACCTGCACTCGTCGGGTAGTAAATGTAGACGTTGTGATCCTCTGCATTTGCTGGTTTCTCGACAAATGGTTTATTGATCCGCACGCCATTGATCTCGACGTAGTTGTCGTGTTCAATGAGTTCGTCCTGCATTCCCCCAGGCAAGTCTCGATTCACGATAACGTGGCGAGGCACTTGAATACCGTGTCTCATTAACAGTGCGTAGACCTTTCGGCGGTCAAAGAGCACGTGTTGCATACCTAGCTCGTTCACTAACACGGGTCGCACGCGTCGCACATACTCCTCCGTCTTTTCTAGTGGAAAACCTGTCGAGTAGAAAGAGATGAGTGCGTCACAAGCAGGCCATGCCTCGACCGGGCGGTTGAGGATCGTGTCGTCATCGAATACGAATACGTCGAACTGCCGCTTCTTCTCGAGACGACGCAGGATCTCACGCATGGGCTTGGAGCGCGTCTTTTTCTCCATGGCGCACACGCCCACCACGTACTTGGAAACAAGAGGCGGTGGCGACATTGGGGGCGATACAGGCGACGACACAGAAGACAACACAGGCGGCGGCGTCACCGGGAGCGACTGCGTGCGCTCCATCTTTCAGTGCGGAATGCCAGAGTGATGGTCGTTTACCTTGACACAAGTGTGAGTCTCGGCGCAAAAGGCGAAGTGTTGAGCTAAGTTCTTGTCGCAATCCACCTGGTTGGATTTGATCCAATAAACGCGACGTCTATTTTTAGATGCGGCTATTCTTAGCGAGACAGATGAGAGCTTCAACTTGGTGCTGGTTTGATTGATGGCAAGGAGCTGGGCACTAGTAGAGTGAGAATGCTTTCGATCTGTGTCGATTTCGTTCGCGTTGCTGCAGTGAATCTAGCGAATCTTGGTCGGCTCGTTTGCACATCAATTGCTAGTCCGACCTGTTCGTTTGTGTCTCTTCATTACCAAGAGACGCGATGCATAGCGACGGTGAAGCGAGAGTGGAGCTAGAGCTGGCAGCCCAGGTGCGTGCTCTGCGCGGGAAGTTGCGAGCTCGACATGAAGAGATTGCGGCGCTGCAGGATCGAGTGGCATCCGTGACGACGCAGCTCCACGAGACGTCGGACGAGCTCGAGTGTCGTATGGCATTTGTGGCAGATACAATCACCCAGATTGAGAGTCTCGAGACGCAGGTAGCAGAAGCCAACCGCAGTATCTTGACGCGCGAAATGCAGCTTCATGAAGGTGAACAGCACGAAAAAGCACTCGAAGTCGCGTTACAATTGAAGGAGAAACAGTGTGAGCACTAGGAGAGCGAGTTCCACCCTGTAGAGCGTGAACTATCAGTGCAGAAAGCTGCAGAACGAGAGCTGAATCAGGAACTTCAGACAAAAGCCGACGACGTGCGTGTCTGGAAGGCGAAGGCACAAGGTGTCATGATGTCAGTGGACGAGCTTAAGCTGCAGAACTCGAACTTACGCAAGAAGGAGCGTGAGTTGGTGGCGACACTCCGACAACAAGTAGAAGCTGCCGAGTCGAGCCAGCAGTTATGGAAAGCACGGTTAGCGAAGCGCGAGCTGAAGATTGAGTCACTTCGGAAACAGTGCCAAGATCGTCAGGACGAACTGGAACAAGTCGAACGTGAGCGCAGACAAGAGAACGAGGAGCATGAACGAGACAAACTCGATGTAACTGAACATCAACTAGACAAGCAAAAGCTTGTGGTGGCGCTCAGAGAAAAGGTGGCGAAGTTGACTACTGCTGTGGAGAAGGCACAGGTGAAAGAGAAGCTTTTTCGAAAGGAGATATTCCGTTTACGTGAAGAAGTTTTACTAAGCGAATCCCAGCGAGAGACGGAGTACCGACGGCAGCAACAGCTCATCGAAGGCAAGGAGAAGGAAGTGGCGTACATTTGGCAAAAATACGTCGAGATCATGCCTCTTGAAGAAAGCATCAGCTAGAAGCTCGTATATAAGTCATATTGAACATGTAGCATCACCAAGCAAGTGGTTTCGAGCCCTCAAAAATAGCAGCTAGCGTGATGACTACCTGTGAGTTCTATCTAAGGAGAAGGCGCGTCCAAAGACGACAGCGCGAGCGTGAACTCGCCGTAGTGCCATTAAGACGCGGCGGAACAGGCTCGCCGACTTGGTGTGTGCGCACCGGGGGATGAAGAGAAAGTTTCGCTGTGATCCCGTTAACCACTTCACAGTACATCCTTCACCATGGAAGACCTGGGGTTCTTTAATGAACGTGAGGCAGAATGCTTCGAACGCGAAGACACTTTGGTACGTGACGTTGAGTGCAATTGGTTGTTGATATGTTGAGACGAGAACTATCGGCTAAGTTTTTCTACTTTGTCAGTCGCAATCAGACCTTGAAAAACTCAATGTAGACGAAAACATGCCAGATATGGAGCGAGCGGAAAAGCTCCTCAAGACAGGGCTCGACAAGCAAAAGATCAGTATATTGAACTCACTACCGAAGATCCTGGCAAGCAACAACTCCAAGACAAATATCTCCATTATTTTAGATTGCATGAAGGTAAAGCAGGCAGCACCACCACCCCAATATTGATCATTAACCCTGTCATTTCGTAGGGAGTTTGGCAAAAGTTCGAGTCCGAGATGAATGCGGATGCTGCTGTCCTTTTCGAGTTATTCAAGGGACTCGCGAGCTTGGCGTGTGCAACGGTTGATGGTAAAGTAGTGAGCTACCCGACCGTCACGTTCCATGAAGAATATGCTCGGCAGCTTGAGACGTGTCGAACAGAGAAGAAGAACGTAGTGTTTCTCCTCTCAGACGAACAGGTAGCTAAAATGTTGGTTCCTTTTGCGCTCGACATTATCTCTGAAATCCAGCAAAAGGATTTTGCTGAAGATGTGAAGAAGGTATGTGTCACAGTTTATGACTGTGTTTACTCTACAGCAAACTTAGTCTTAACAGTGAATTGGTAGCACTTGAGAGGAAGTAGGTGTTGAATCGGTTTATGACGACAACTTGTATTGATTTCTTGTTAGAGTGTAGTTGTTTATTTCACTACGGTGTGTGACCTCTAACTCACAAAAGGTGAGATCGTGGAGAGTCAACACACACTGCTTGGCCGGAGCAGTATAGAAGAGTCGATGTGACTTCTTCCTTGTTGATTCACGAATGAGACTACTCAGCCGATGTGCAGTGCTGGTGGTTCAACTACTTACCCTCAACTACTTCACTATACTAAGATAAAGTCATAATAAATTGTCTCCTTGGCATTGGCTAGACTGTGGCTGACGACCACGATCTTCTCTGCTTCCATCTCGACACCAACTGGATGTTCCTGCTATCTGGCATGCTTCCCCTATCGTAGCTCATAGTTATTCCTTGAACTAGCTGTAGCCTCAATCTGCTCATGATATTGCTTGACTCAACTCCGTCACATGCCCTCCTCTGAGAGAATTTTCATCCCTAATTTGATTTTCGTCGTTTGCGTTTGTTAATTTGGCGCTGATGGTATCTGGTGACGAGGTCCATGACGTACTCCAAATTTCCCACTGGCTCCCAAGTCAGTTTAGACTGTCCAAGCCATTTCACGTGATATTGTTTCTTGGAATTTCTCCGGCGGTAGCCCACTATATCTTCCACTAACTCTCCTTCTGTTCCGTCTGGCAGGCGGACCTTGAAAATGTCCTGTTCCGTACGCGAACTTGCAATATATGGCTTGAGCAATGATGTATGAAACACTGGGTGGAAACGCACACGTGTCGGTAATTGTAGTCGGTAATAGTCATGGCCAATCCGTTCCAGTACCTGTAAGGTCCAATCCATCGAGGCCCCAACTTCCTCTTTGTGGTTCCGGCATGGTAAGTAGCGAGATTACTAGTTGACAACAATACGCGATCACCAACACAAAATTCTTGTATTGGTCTGTTGTTGTCATAATTCGCGCTCATTCGGTCATGTGCAGCTTGCAACTGTCTCCTCACACGAGCAAGTACGTCTTTTTGCTTCTCCAGAAATTCGGTTCCTAGCTTGGAAGCAGCCGCATCCGTTGTCAGATCCCTATTTGTATCTCTGTAGATTGTAGCCGGAGTCGCCGGCACGTATCCAATATCTGCTTGAAACGGAGGCATTCCTATTGATGCTTGATGGCGCGAGTTGTAAGCAAATTCAGCTAGAGAGATGAATTCATCCCAATCATCACTGTTACTATTGCTGAAAGCTCGCAAGTAATTTTCAATAGTCAGATTAACACGTTCAGTTACGCCATTAGCTTGCTGCCTAAATGCCGTCGTCAACTTTTGATGTGTACGCAACATCCCGCATAAGTTTGTCCATATCTCTGATGTAAACTTGGAGTCACGATCTGATAAAATCTCTTCTGGAAGGCCATGCAGCACGAAAATCCGATCTCGGTATAATTCAGCAGTTTTCAAAGCTGTAGCATGTGTAGTCGTCGGTATGAAATGAGCTCGTTTTGTTAATCGATCAATCACGACCATGATCGCATCAATTCCACTTTCTGTCTCAGGTAACGCAACCACAAAGTCCACCGCAAGATGCGTCCATCTAGCTGTCGGAATACCATGTGATCGTAATAATCCTGGGGGCTTTGTATTTCTGCTCTTGGTTCGCTGACATATTTCGCACGATCGGACATACTTGCGGACAGAACGCTCCATATTTCGCCAATAGTAATCTTTCTCTACAAGCCGAAGCGTACGCTCCACTCCAGGATGCCCATAGCATTTGCTGTCGTGAAATTCATACAAGAGAGCCTCAATTATCTCTGGGATATTCGGCAAGACTAATCGAGTCTGGTTGTCACTAGGGGCTTGGTACAATATTTGCTTGTTCTGTCTAAAATACCGCTCAATATGCCGAATCTGAGTCTTGTCGGATGTCTCTGTCTTGTTGAGTATCCGTTCAAGGGCTGAAGTGAATGGATCATCACAATATCGGTCGGTTGCCTCTCTCATGAGACTTGCTATGCCATGTTCGATGTGCTCGCCAACTTGCTTACATGTTATAATAGACGCAAGTGTTATAGTTGAATCACCTACAAAATCGGGTCTACGAGATATCCCATCTGCAACCGTGTTTGTCTTTCCTTGAATGTAGCGAAACGTGATAGGATATTCGCTTAGCTCATCGTACCATCGCGCAATACGCCGCGATATCGTCTTTTGCGAGAAAATTGTCTCTAGAGACTTGTGATCAGTTTCTACGATAAATGGTTTGTCAAGAAGGTAAATTCTCCACAACCGAAGACCGAAAAGAATTGCTAATAACTCCTTCTCCCGAATGGAGTAATTTTTCTCAGCATCTTTATATTTCCTGCCTCCAAATGCAACCGGTCGCTCCAGAACGTCATTCTCCCTGACCTCCCTCTGAAATAGCGTTCCTCCTATAGCATGGTCACTTGCATCCATTCGCAATCCAAATGGTTTGCTGAAGTCAGCGATAGCTAGAACAGGAGTGCAAGTTATCTTCTCTTTGAGGGCTTGGAAATGACCTTGAAGCTCACTAGTCCATTTAATTTTTTGCTTCACGGGACCTTTCAGCAAGTCGAACAATACACCTGCATTGGTAGCGAAGTCACGACAAAATCGCTGCACATAAACCGCCGTACCTAGAAACGACTGCAGTTCGTTTCTAGTACGCGGCCGTGGCCATTCTCGTATTACTTCAACTTTTTTCGGATCAATTCTCACACCTTCACGACCAACGTAATCTCCAAGACACGGTATTTCGCTAGCACAAAAAACACATTTGCTTAGTTTTACGTAGAATTTGTTCTCCTCTAATCTGGTTAGAACTCGATCAAGAGATTCCAAATGATCATCCACGTCTTTTGACTTGGAATAAATGTAAATGTCATCAAAGTAACATTGACAAATTCCACTCAGGTCTGCTAAAATCCGTCGGATTCCTTCATTAAAAGTTGCGGGAGCGTTTGAAAGACCCATTGGTAGGACTAGATATTCGTAGGCCCCGTCAGGAGTTTGAAATGCTGTGAATGGTATATCACAATCTCGCATTCGAAATTGATAATAGCCACTCAACAAGTCCAGGCATGAGTACCAAAATGCTCCTTGCATTTTCTCAATTATCGAGTCCTTTCGTGGCATTGGTAGAGTTCTCCTAATTGTATGTGAGTTCATCGCCCGATAATCGTGAACGATTCTCCAACCGACTGGTTTTTTTACGCAAAAGGTTGGTGCTCCATGAGGCGATGTAGAATGGCGTATCAATCCAGCACTTCGAAGTTCTCGGACCCAGTCCATAATCACTTTTTCTTGTACCGGAGACTGGCGCCATTGGCGTCGGAAGATCGCTTCGTTAGTGTCCACCTCCATAATATGTTCTCCGTGTTCACGAGGTGGTAGACCTGTAGGAAGTTTCTGTTTGAACACATCTTTGTGTTTTAGAAGCACAGGAAATACAGGGTGATCACGATAAGTGTCAATATCCACAGTATTTCCTGAATCACCACTCTCTTTCTCAGTCCTCGGCCTGATCACAAAAATACATTCAATGTTCTTAGGACTTTTCAACATGCGACGAAATTGTTTGGAGGTTATGTATTTTGTAGTTCCAGACACAGCGGAATAATAGCCTCTCGTATCATATTCAGTCGCAGATGTCTTCTTTCGCTGTGATGTCGATCGCCGCTGCCCTCCAATTTGCACTACAGGTCTCTTCTGAACATGTGCTGTCATCACTTTCTTTTTCTGTTTTCTCTTCTTGTTGTTGCCAGCTGCATTGTCCAACATTTTCCCCTTTTTATTTTCACGAAACCTCACCCGTTCATTTACCCAATCGATGTCAGGGTTCATTGCTTTTAACCAAGGCATACCCAAGAGAACATCTTGTTCCTCGGGGACATCGATCACGAGAAAGTCATTGGTGTAAGGCGGAAATTTATCCATATAGACAGTTAGGGAGACTGTCAGAGTTGGTACCGTCATTGTTTGTTTACCAGCGAGTGTGATTTCCATTGATTCCTGGTGATTCACAATGTTTTTCATCAATCCGTTCGCTGAACAAAATTTTGGACTGATCCCATCCATCGTTGCTCCACTGTCTATAAAATTCGAGTTAATGATGCATAAATCATTGGTTGGGCAGTGCACCGTGCTCATTGTATGCAGTAAGCAAAATAAATTACGCGTGGTCTCAATTATTTCTGGGGGTTCTTCAATTTCTTCATGATCTTGAACATTCAAATTATTCATACCACATAAATTGTCACTCATCGGACCGAGCAGCTCTTCATACTGTCCATCCGAGTGCTCGGTATCTGATGGACGGGCTAGTTTGACTGACCCTGAGTTGTTGACGAACTCTCACGTTCGTCTCCAAGATCTAACGTCTCCAATAACGCATAGATCTTGTTGTGGAGGTCTTGCTTTCGTTGTACGCCATGTGGTTTCTTCTCAGGATGCTTGATCCAGCAATCATCTTCGCTGTGAAATCCGCGTTTACAGTGTGAACACGGAAGTTTTTGCGATGAAGCAGCGGTAGTAGTGTTATTCCTATCACTATTGCTGTGCTGAATAGTTTTCCCAGATCCACGTTTCTGTTTGCCAGCTTTTGACTTACTACTAAAATTCTCCATCTGGTTATTGCTTCGTTTAATTTGTGGTGGATTGTCCTGCAATTCCCACTCAAGAAATCCTTCTTGCACTGCTGCTGTCAGTGTCATTGGCTGTTTCCGTTGAATTGCTATCCGCATTTGCGCACTCGTCAATCCATTCACAAAAACATTAATTGCTGTGAGTTCATCCAAACCGACAATTCTTTGGAGCTCACGAAACTTGTTCACATATCCGTGATACGCTCCTGTTTGTTTCATTTTCAGCAATTTACTACGCACTTTAGCTTGAAAATTCGGTTCCCGAAACTCTCGAATCATCTCACTTTTCATAATACTCCACAACTTTGTAGTCGTGTCGTCTGTCATGAAACGCTCATACCATATCAATGCATTCTTACGAACACATTGATTCAGTTCATGAGGAAGAAGATGATCGTGATGTGTCAAACTATAACCCTTTTGCTGAAAGTAACTTTCGAACTGGAAAATGAATGAGTTCAATTTGATCCCATCAATTATCCCATCAAACGTAGGTGGACTAACGTCCATCTTACGAAGGCGTAATCCCCTCATCACTGAAGTCGCAGGAAAAGTTCCTATGTTGTCATTCTGGGTCGTCATTTGAACGTCTTGTACCTGTTGAATCTCGCCAACTTCCTGTTGTGTAGTTGAGATTTGGGCTTGGGATGGTATTGAATCAGATTCAGTTATACGCGGTTGTTGAATCACAGTATGCTCTCGAACTTCAACAGCTATTTGTTGCGCAGCTTGGGCTATAGCTTGGGTCTGACTCAATGTCGTCGACATATTTGTCATTGCTTGGACAAGATTGGTTAGGTGTCCTTTTATCTCAGTCATTTCGTTACCAATACTGCTGTTAAGGTTCGTCAATTCTGCTGTGACTTCAACTCTTAAACAGTTTTGACTTGCTGCAAATTCTTGCCTGAGATCTGCAATCCCGGTCTCAAGTTGATGTAATCGCTGGTGAGGTGCGCTTCGATTATGGTCCGCGACATTATCCACGTTGTCATTGCAATTACCAGCTTCCAACTCCAACACTCGTCGTTCAGGTGCAGTATCACTTCGCAGCACGCGTCGAGCAGTACTTCGTGTCGTCATCACCATTGCGTCTACTATGTCACAGTTTATGACTGTGTTTACTCTACAGCAAACTTAGTCTTAACAGTGAATTGGTAGCACTTGAGAGGAAGTAGGTGTTGAATCGGTTTATGACGACAACTTGTATTGATTTCTTGTTAGAGTGTAGTTGTTTATTTCACTACGGTGTGTGACCTCTAACTCACAAAAGGTGAGATCGTGGAGAGTCAACACACACTGCTTGGCCGGAGCAGTATAGAAGAGTCGATGTGACTTCTTCCTTGTTGATTCACGAATGAGACTACTCAGCCGATGTGCAGTGCTGGTGGTTCAACTACTTACCCTCAACTACTTCACTATACTAAGATAAAGTCATAATAAATTGTCTCCTTGGCATTGGCTAGACTGTGGCTGACGACCACGATCTTCTCTGCTTCCATCTCGACACCAACTGGATGTTCCTGCTATCTGGCATGCTTCCCCTATCGTAGCTCATAGTTATTCCTTGAACTAGCTGTAGCCTCAATCTGCTCATGATATTGCTTGACTCAACTCCGTCACAGTATGTCGAGCTCTGCCAACTCTCAACATGAGAGTTGGCAGAGCTCGACATACCTTCTTCACACTCCCACTTCGAGTCTGTCACAATTGTGATCTGTTGCTCGCAAGCAAGTCACTACTGTCAGCATCATCCTCTCCAACTACTATTGGCAACCGCATCACGTTTAACTGTTGTCGAAACTTCTTGAATAGTGTAGGACCCAATGGCTTTGTGAATATGTCAGCTAGCATGTCTGCAGACGGACAGTAGCATACTTTAAACACTCCACGTTCGTGATAATCGCGAACCTTGTGGTACTTAAGGTCCACACTCTTAGTCTTGTAGTTACCCTTGATCCCAGTCAAAACAGTGATCGCTGCCTGATTATCTTGGTATAGAATCGTAGGTCGATGTCGATCAAGGTTCATCTCGTTACACAAATTATGTGTCCATATGATCATTGTTGCACACTCGCTCGCAGCGACAAACTCCGCACAACACGTATCATCCGTCACAATACGTTGTTTACGGGACTTGTACGCAAAGGTACAACCGTTCAACTGCAACACAAATCCTGTGATCGAATGGCGACCATCTCTTTCATTACCCAGGTCAGCATCAGCAAACGCGACGAGGTGCAGGTCCGGTGTCTCCACTTTTTCCCACACAAGTCCATAGCTGGTGGTGCCTCGAAGATACCGCAGTACCCGCTTCGCCATGACATAGTTCTCTTTTGTATACTTGTTCAGATACTTACCAAGACTGCGGACCGCATTCGCAATTTCAGGGCGAGTACACTGCACTAAGTATTGAAGACAACCCACAATAGCTCGATACGGTATTTTAGGGTCATTAACACCATCTTCACCATCTGTAGCTGGCAATGATAAAGGTCCAAGAGCTTGTGGTGTCGCTACAGCTCGACACTGGTTCATCTGAAACTTTTCCAGAATCTTCTGAATGTAACCACTCTGTGAGATCCAAATTGCTTGTCTTGGAATGTATGTTATCTCCATTGCTAGTAAATGATGCACTGGACCTAAGTCCTTGATTTTGAACTTCCGTTCAAGTTCACATACCACAAGTTTCACATTATCATCGCTAGCAGCGATCAAAAGATCATCAACATACACAGTAACAAAGATTGGACCTCCATTCACTGTTCTCCAGTACAAACCATTATCCATCTTGGATCTCTGAAACCCTAGCTCCCCGAGATATTCATCCAGCATCTTGTACCAAATCAACGGTGCTTGTTTCAGTCCATACAGGCTACGTAGCAATCTACAGACACGACCACTACCATCATCGAAGTATTCAGGTATCTCCATGTAAATATCATCACAGTCGATTGGACCATTCAAAAATGCAGTCACAAAGTCGACGTGGTGGTAGACCAGACCAAAATGTAACGCCAAGAGCAGTACCAGCTTCACCGCTTCAAAAGTCACCACTGGGGCGTAGGTTTCCCAGAAGTTAATACCAAATTTCTGCTGGCAACCTTTTATCGTTACACGAGCCCGATGACGCATCACTTGACCTGCAGTATTGCGCTTCCGTACAAATACCCATCTGCTGGTTAAAACTTTTTTGTCCTTAGGGCGCTCTACTAGTTCCCATGTGTTATTCCTCATGAGATCCACATACTCCTTCTCCATAGCTTCCTTCCATTGTGCTGAATCTGGAGAATTTAATGCTTCTTGCACGCTTTGAGGCTCTAACAGTAGATTAACAGCTTCAATGACTAGACTGGCAGGTATGTCAACTTCGTAATCCTGAAGGCGAACATTCGGGTGTCTCACCCGTGTCGAACGTCGGAACGATGTCGAACGGAACGATGTAGCAGGACTTGCTCCTCTCCACCCATCGCTTTCGTCGTCATCGGCGTCAGCTTCAGTTTTGCTCCCACTAAGATGTAAACCACCTGACCGTGGCAAGTCTACATGATCACCAAACCCAACTGGTCCGTCCTCGTCCAGGTTGTCCATAGAACCATCATCATCAACTGCAACATCTCCTCCATAGTGATCTCCCACTGATGGTGAAACTTCATGGTGAAGCGGTTCTATAGCGGTACTAGTATGACTGCTGTTAGGCGAGTCCACTACGCCACATTCCACACCTTCTCCATTGAACGTCTCGCATTCAGAAGTATCACCTCTCCACTGGGGTACACTCGCGAGTGTAGGATGAGTCTGTGCCGCGGCACTACTCTCCGGAACCTCTTCTACACGTCGCAACCATTGTCCAGGCGCACCTGCACATGCAACGCCAGGTTCTCCACCCAATCCAGTAGGATCATCGTTAGTAGGATCACTGCAGCGACGACGCTTCATGGGATAATCATCATAGCCGGCAAAGGTGTGCTTGTACTTATTTGCATACGTCGCAGGATGCAGTACTGGCAAACGGATGAAAGGAATCTTTGTTGGTAGGACGTGGCGACCGCGCCCATACCGATTAGATAGGAGGTGTTCCACAAAACTACGCTCCACTGTCCAGTCTTCCTCAAATTCGACCGATCGAACTTCATTGATCTTTCCATTTGTCAAATTTAACACTCTGTAACTTTCGGAGTGCTTTGCATACCCTAAGAAAATGCCAGGTTTACCAGGATTCTCCAATTTGTTTGCACGTAACTTCTTTGGTGTGAATACGAACACAACACTTCCCCACGTACGTAACAGATTCACATCTGGCTTCGACCCGAATCGACGAAAGTAAGGTGTATCTCCATTCAGTGCACTGCTTCCACTAATGTTGATCACCTCTACTGTGAAATCAAATGCCTCACCCCACAAAGAATCAGGCATATTCGCAGCGGTAAGTAAAGATCGAACTCGAGCAGCTACCACTCCGTTCATTTTCTCTACAAGCCCGTTCTCTTCTGGACTATAGGCGTTCGTCCATGTGAACTCGATTCCATTGGATATACAAAAGTTCTTCATTGCCAGATTCAATAACTCGCGGCCTTGGTCTGAACAGAGTACTTCAATGCGATGACCTTGGGCTACAAGCCACTTTAAGTGTGCCATGACGACCTCAGTCGCGTCTTCTTTCCGATGCATGAGAAACCCCCACAGGTATCTACTAGCTTCGTCTTGCACTAATTGAAAATGTTCATATCCATCATAGGTTGCCATTCCCATGTAGCACATATCGCTCATCAGCTTCTGATAAGTTCGAGTGGCACGACACGTAACAGTCTTCTTGTATGACATCCTTTTCATCTTTGACATCTTGCACGTCCAGCACGGAGAGTTCATGTCGTCACACAACTTGCTATCCATGCCATCTGCAGCACCGTGTCTCGCCATTTGCTGTAACATAGCAAAGTTTAGGTGAGCGTAGCGCAGATGCCATCGTTCAAGCGAGGACATGTTGCTATCACCTCCTCGTACAAGTGCTGCTGACTCGCGTTGTGAGCAGTTAGTTTCACTTTGCATCTTGTAAACAGCAACTGCTGTAGCCTTCAAGCGATAACGGCGATTGAACTTTGCCAACAGTAGCTCCAAGTGGTCTTTGCGTAACCAACACACTCGACGAGAATCGATAAAGCCAAACTTTACATTCCAACCTTCCGTTTCCAGCTTATCTAAGCTCAACAAATTATCTGGAGCTGCTGGTGTCAATAATACGTTCTCAAATTGCAATGTCATCTCTGAATGGGGTGACTTGTTATTTCTCACTTGTAGTGTTATGTCACCAACACGCTCATTTTCTTGTGCTTTCCCGTCGTACCCTTGAAAGAAATGAACCGTATCTGTCCGCATGTTGTTCAGTACTGAACTCTGATTGCAGACATGGACGTCACTAGCGGAATCAAGCACCCAATCCATATTAATTCCAACAGGAGTCTTAACAGGATTAGAAGTGACAACAAACTCTCCACGAACATGACAACACAGAGCACTCACATCCTTGCGTTTACTCTTGTTATATTCCCCGCCATTCCGTTTGACTCCTTGCCACCTCTTGAATTCCGAGATTCCCGGTTTGTCGACGGCTTCATCCTTCTTCTGATTTGGACAGTTCGCTTTCAAATGGCCAACATTACCACATGCATAGCATGCACGAGTCTCTGGTTTCTTTTCTCCTTGTTGCTCTCCTTTATTTCCCTTGACCTTATATCGCCCTTTACCTTTATACTTTTTCCCACCCTGGCTTGGTTTTGTATTCGGCTTAGGCTGTTGCGAATCACCTTGGGTTCGCTTGCCACATGAGCAAACATGTGTAGGCTTCATCTCGTCCTCAATTGCGACCCGCTCATCAAGCGCTGACTCTGCAAGTAATGCATTCATCACTTGAGCAGCAGTAGGTACGGGACGTGTGGCACCACCATCACGTACAACATAGTGTTTAGAGAACTGTCGTACTACGTCTCGGTGGGTCCGCGATACATGTCCGAGTAATGTCTCTGCGTAGTCTTCATCAGTTACGCGCTTGCCAAAATGCAGTAGTCTGCGGCGTAATGTTTCCATCTCCCTTATCCACTGATGCATCGCTTTGCCAGGTGTATAGCGATTGGAAACAAACTCATCACGAGTGAAAATGTAATTCGAGTACTCACGTTTTGTTTGTCTGTCCACAAAACGATTCCACATAGACTCGGCGCTCTCTTCTTGACAAATCATTTCAGCATCTGTGCTTGGTACTCCAAA
Organism: Phytophthora palmivora; assembly: GCA_008079305.1. NCBI lineage: Eukaryota > Oomycota > Peronosporomycetes > Peronosporales > Peronosporaceae > Phytophthora > Phytophthora palmivora. Next base: position 41,636 of record VOQZ01000322.1, on the reverse strand, counting down.
CAAGATAGCTTCTCGAGCGGCGTTGTCCCTCTCTGCAAAAGTCATCATTGACTGAGGGTCAGTTCGATATGAACCATCAACCACACCCCAACAACCGAGTCGAGTCAAAAATGTCCGTAATTGAACTTCATATAGGTCAAAGCTTCCTCTCATAATCGGTGGCTTATGAGATATATCCAACTTCAATGGAACTGTACCAACACGCGATGCCCAGACAGCATTGCTACTGACCTGTATACCAGTTCCTACAGGTGTATACCTTTCACCAGGTGAAGCACTGCAGAGACCAGTACTTTCACAAGCTCCAATCCCCGGATTACTCGACCTTCTAGTTGACGTACCTGTCGGTAACCCAGTACAAACACCTCCACTTCCTCCAAAAGGAAAAGCAGAAGCCAATCCAGTAAAGTAGTTTCCACCAGTTTCTGCCACAGATCCAGTACCAAACGTGCTATAATGTAGTCCACCAAGGGGAGGAACCCCAACAGCACTAGAAACGCCAGCCACATGACCAGCTTGACAAGGTGCTTCTGAAATAGTAATCACTGTAGACCCACTTCCAGTTGTCGTACCGACCGGTGAACTTAACGTCGCGCTTGTAAGCGCAACCCCAGCAACAGTTGTAGGAATGGGCGACCGCGCAGGTGGTGAGTTGCTCTTCGTTTCTCCACTCATGGCAGCCTCTTGAGACTCAGAGCGTTCAGTTGGGCTCATAACCTGTGAAGCTTAGTTATCGTTTCTTCCGAACTCGTGTGTGGCTACTCGGGAGTCTCTCTGCCTAAGCTTCACAGAAGAAGCAAGTTTATCAGTAGTTGCACTGCTTCCGCGAATTGGCACAGCCCTGAAGAAGACCCAGGTACGCTCATCGCCAACAAGAACTATAATTATTGGTGTGCTAACGCAAATTTTTGCTGCAGATTCTACGAGTGGCTATTGAAAAGGGCGATGTATCTCAAACACCTGGATCGAGACTTATTTGCTGCTTCATTCTAGGTGCAATCACTGCATTGAATCCGTAGACTTTATTACTGCCCATTACCTTATTTGTGACGGGGTCACACGAGCACCTTGCTTAGAGGAAGCGTGCTGTTAAAAGTAATTAGGGCATTTGGCCTGTAATACGAATAACTAATTTATTATAGTTTGTTCCTAGATATGCATATAAAAGTAGTTCAAATACTATTGGTTGGCCCTCAGCCACCCGACCTACGTGGCAGTAGTGTGGCTCACACCACAGTGTGGTCCACAGCACTCCATCAGAGTATTAAAACAAATACCCACAGAAGTATATCTACTTCTAAAGGCGGTACCCCTTTCTAGGGTACCCCTTTCATGTAACCCCGTTACATCCTCCCCCACTTAGGTTGGAAATACCCTCAACCAATGAGGAGCTAGGAAGAGAGCGCCGCTCTTTCCTTTCCTTGTCGATACCCATCGACGAGCCACCGTTGTGGCTTGAGGCTTTCATTCAGCCTTTTGCACGAGCAGCAAGACACCCCGAGGTTTCCACGTCAACCTCCCAACGATGCCTAAGAAGACAAGCACCCACAGCGCTTCGGCGCCTTCTAAGTCTAAGACCGCGAGGTCGAAGACTGCTAAGTCCAAGTCGAAAGACAAGGCCGCTCCGCGCAAGGAAGCCCGCAAGGCGGCTTCCGAGGCAGCCAGCAAGCGTACCTCTGCTGCTGCCGAACAAGGAGGGATCCCGCGACGCAGTCGCTCGCGCTCCTTATCGCCCGAGGATAGGCCGAACCCTCGGTTCACCTATCGGGACCACAGTCCTGGGGCAGAGTCCCCTGTTTTCGATATTCCAATGATCACGGGATCAGAGTCTGATGTGGGCTCTCCTGGATCCACCAAGGATCCAACTCCTTCTCAGGATGCTCCTTCACAGGACGCTTCTGCTGGTGATACTAAATCATCCGAGGCAACGCAGCTTCGGCGAGCTCGCCTGCCAAGAACCTTACCTTAGCCGAAGGTAAGGCTCGAGCCCAAGCTGCGAAAGCAGCTTCTTCAAAACGGGCTGGTGAGGGTGCTGCTGCTGCTAAGAAGCGCGCAGCCCCTGAGACTCCTTCTCGCGAGTCTAGTTTCTCGAAAGACTACCATAGTCTATTCGACTCCTCTTCGGATGAGGCAGAAGAGGAGGGGGCTGTCACCGAGCCCCAACAGATCTCCAACGATCTCGACGTACAGCAGGAGCGCTATCAAGCTGCTCAACTGCAAGGTGCTCCTGCGTCTCCTACGCCGATGTATCCCCATGGATACTACCCACCGGATACGGGGTCTGGGTCTCCCATGTTCTTGGAGCACCTCAAGGCCCCTCGTGGTCTCAACCATGGGCGCACTTCACGTGGCGCCTATGAGCGTGCCTTGGCTCAGGATGAACTACTCTTTGTCAACGACATCGAGTCCGCTAGGTGTGTGCTACTTGCACCACACCGAATTCCTCTCAAGGAATTCACAAGTCTCCGGAAGAAACCGGAAGACCGTGGTGGGCCCTTCCCCGTGTGGGGGTACCCTTCCGTACAGCCCGAGAACACCACAACCCAGACCCAGGCAGAAGACCTGTTCTGGAGATGGGTTTCTCTAACGAACTTCACAGTTCAGGGGTTGAAAGAACTCCGAGAAGATCGTCTGCTGTCCTATGTCTTGGACCAGCGCGATCTTCGCATTGAATTTGCCCACTTAATCGCTAAGCGGCAACTCCACTCCGTCATGGAGGGACTTAGACAGCAGTCTAAGTCCAGCGCTCAGGACGAGCGCGGGTACGGTTCCGTCAACCCAGGGACCGTACACCGTAAGGCGGCTAAGAAGCCACGGACTACTTACCCCTCCCCGGCTGTTGCAGATCCCAAATCTCAACAGCCTTCGGGCAGTCAACCCGGAGCCGGTCTTCCGGCTCCCACGAGTTCTGTGACAAGGGGTAACCCCGCCACTTCACAAGCAGCTGGCGCTTCCGAGAGCGCCGCCGCTCTTGGACGACCCGCTCCACATGGTAGTGGAGCTCGCCGTTCCGATCACGAAGGGCAGGAGGAGCTCTCGCACGCTTTTGAGTACAAGGCTCCTTCTCAGCCTTATCCTTCTGGACCCTCAACTTCGGGTCGGGACTCTGTGGGGTCCCTGTTAAGCGACGAGGTCCGTCAGCTTCGAGATCGTATTTACGCGATCGAGATAGCCCTGGGACTTAAACCTGGTGGTCAGGCTGCCGCTCAGGCTGGCAAGTCGGGGGCCCTAGAGGTCCTTCGTCAAGATGTGGACGCTCTTGGTCATACGATTCGAGAGCTCCACGGGCGTGTTGACCGCCGAGTTACGTCTTCTGCCTTGAAGGAACTCCGTCGAGGCTTAGACGCTCTAAGGCATGAGGTGCATGGTCGGATGCCCTCTTATGAGCCGCAGGGGTATTCGTACCACTCGGCTTATGGGTATAGTTCTTACCCGAGTTTTTTTCACTCTGTACCGTCATACCCTTCGTGTGACTCGCGTGGGTACCAGTCTGTGTATCACTCCCAGACTTCGACACCGGCAGCTCCGGTTGTCCAGAGGCCTCAGCCTCGTTTCGAGGAGGTGAGTTCTCAGCTTGGCCTTCCTCCGTCCGAGAAGGAGGGCCCAGCGGATCGTGATACTGCTTAAGACGCCCCACGTAAAACGTCGGGCGCGTCGCCATTGACTTTGGGAGGTCAATGGTGTATGCCGCGCCATGTCTGGCCAGGACCGCAAAAGGTCCGATGAAGCGGTGTTTCAACTTGTTGCTCTCTACAGAGCTAACCACTTTTAGCGGTAGGTTTTAGTGTCTAGGAGAACTAGGTCCCCAACGAGTGCAAACTCAACCATTGGAAGCTGGTCCGACCAGGATCGAGGTGCTTCCGCACAGATACTGCGAAGAGTATCTTCGAGCACGCGGTTGACGCGCTCCGTCTGACCATCCGTCTGCGGATGGTCCGCAGTTGACATCGTCAACTTAGTTCCCAACAATTGGAACAGGGTGTCCCAGAACGCACACGTGAAACGCGGGTCTCTGTCTGAGACTATGGTCTCTGGTAGACCATGACAGCGAAAGACGCTATCTAGGAACAGCTGTGCAGCTTGTTTCCCGGTGACCTTGTCACGTACCGGAGCAAGATGAACCATCTTGCTCAAACGGTAGACAAACACCAATATGCCGGTGTTGCCCTTGTCATCGGCCGGCAGGCCGAAGACGAAGTCGAGACTCATCGACTTCCAGCAATCCACTGGTACAGGTAGGCTCTGCAGTGGAGCCGAGGCGCGGCCCGAAGGCTTCACCCTTTGACATATTTCACATGTTTTGACATAGTGTCCCACCCACTTATACATGCGGGGCCACCAAAATGTCTGAGAGACCATTTGGTAGGTCTTCTCTCGGCCAAGATGGACACCTATCGGCGCATCGTGCGCCTCTAGAAGTATGTCATACTTCAGATCCTCGTCGTTTGGAACGACAACCCGAGGAGGATCTCTAGGGTCTACTCTGTAATGGAGTAACCCATCGGCCAGCTCATAACGATGGAGCTGCACCCGCTGTCGAGGCGAAAGCCTGTCGACTTTGGCGTCCTTGCCATCGGACAAGAACTGCACCAGTGGCGTGTAGTTCTCGTCCTCCTGATACGCTAAGCGTATCCGATCATATAGATCCGTCGTGACCCGACTGACATGAGCTAGCTCATAGTCAGGTCGACGCGACAATGCATCGGCAAGCACGTTGAGCTTGCCCGGCTTGTATTCAACGCGGAAGTTGTATTCCGCGAAGAATGACAGCCACCTCGCCATCCGCTGCGACAGATGCGGCGAGTTGGTGGCAGTCCGCAAGGACGCGTGATCAGTATAGATCACAAAGGGCCTCGTGTCATAGAGATGAACTCTAAATTTGACAAGAGCGTACTTCATCGCAAGTAGCTCCTTGTCATGAACGGGATAGTCCCGTTCGGCAGCCTTCAGTTGCCTGGACTGGATGGAGATGACGCGTTCGCGTTCTTCATCGTCCTTCTGCAATAGCGCACAGCCTATTGCATAGTCAGAAGCGTCACAGACGACGCTAAATGACTTTTTTCGTCCGGTAAGGCCAGGACTGGCGCTTGCTGTAAGCTCGCCTTGATGCTGTCGAAAGCGTCCTGGTGCTGTCGCTCCCAGACCCAGTCGGCATCTTTCTTTAAGAGATCCGACAAAGGTCGAGCTAGTTCAGCAAACCCTGCGCTGTACTTGTGAAGATAGTTGGCTAAGCCCAACCACTTCCGGAGGTCCTTCTGCGACCTCGGGTTCGGCCAAGCCGCTATTGCCTTGACCTTCCCTGGATCGGCGCGTACGCCGACCATGCTGACAAAGCAACCGAGGACTTTTATCTCCTCAGCTGCAAAGACGCACTTGTCGATGTTGGCATAGAGCTTGTTAGCTCTCATGACCTCAAGCACTCGACGGAGGTGCTTCAAATGCACCTCCATAGCCGTCTGGCCGCCTTCGGCACGGCTATGGACGAATATATCGTCGAAGTACGTCTGAGCGAACGTACACAATGGTATGAACAATTGGGTGACCAAGTGATTGAACGTCGTTGGGGCATTCGATAGCCCCTGTGGCATCACTAGCCACTCCCAGTGCATCCCACTCGGGGTGCTCACTGCGGTGAGAGGAATGTCACTCTCCCGCATCAGGATCTGGTAGTATCCGTCTACCAGATCCAGGGCGCTGTACAGCGTAATGTGACGATGTGCCCCTGAATTTTCTAGGCACACCCGCAGCTGCCCAGCCGGGACAACCCGTGCACACTGATTTGGACTAAGATGATGTTTTTCGAGATGGGTATTGAGTGGACTCCTGGGCGAATTGATGGTTTGGACTTTGGGGATGCAGATGTTCGGTTACGGAGAGGCTCACAGGTTGGAAGCATACGCCCTGAATGGGTACCACATTCAGGATGCAATATCGACGCTCGGTCCGACCGCCGACTCCTTGACGGCAGGTATCCACAAGAAGGAAGCAAGTGCCCTCGGAGAACGTATCCCGAGGAGCAGCCTACCTTGACGGAGCCGAACATCACCCAAAATACCCTGAAACTCCAAGGTTTCCACAAGTACGACCCTACCTACACATGTAAACCCCAAGATTGTCTCCCTCATCCTGAAAGTTCGATCGCCTACCGGATATGAAGACTCCATCCGAAGTTATGACGTGTACCCCGAATGTACATCCCGAATGACAATACATCCTGAATGACCAAGCGACTGTCGAAGAACAAGACCGAAGCTCAAGTTGTCGAAGATAAGTTCAGTCCGGAAGTCAGTTTACTGACATTCAAGCAGAGTCAAGACAGTGCGACCCAAGAGTATCGCAATCAGATGATTACACCGTGCAAGAACAAGACCCGTGCTGCCGATCTCAGAAGAGCCGAGACATCGCTGATGAGTGTATGCAGATCCAAGTTCGACGTGACATTTCAAGTATAATGAGACCAAGTCTACCCGAGTGTGACCTCACGAAGTAAAGGAAGACCGCCAAAGAAGTACCAAAACTATCAAGATTGAAGAAGAATTAAGAATGCCAAAGAGGTAGAAGATATTTTTAAACAGAGTTTGATTTGTGTCATGAAGTACAAGTGTCTTCGAGTTTGATTTGTGTCGTGAAGCACAAGTGTCTTCGAGTTTGATTTGCGTTGTGAAGTACAAGCGTCCCTTGGAACACAGGCGACCAAGGGAGGTCGCCGTGTCACCCTATACATCTCGTCGAGGAAGGACTACCTGGAGGACCGCTCAAATTAGGAGGGCCCCAGAGTGAGGACGACCAAGGCTGCGCTAACCGCGTAATAACTCTCAACACGTTCAAGTCGAATTAACTTGGGGACCAGTGGGCTTGAACACTCGGAGTGATCCAGTTATTTTATTTGCTAAGTTGCTAGTGGACACTCCGAGTGCCCCTTGCATTTCAAATTCATTTCCCTGCGATCTTAGGAGGTTTGGTAGTGATCACCCCTAGGATTTGACTGTTGGTTACTGTGTGTTTAGGAAAGACATTCTATTGTTTCCCTCGAGTATTTCGAGGATGGTGCGCGTAGGGCACCCGCAAATTTACCTGTATTCGGGCGTGCTAACTAACTGACAGGCTGCACATAGTATATTCAAACTCTGTATTATTTTAGGTTATCTTTTGGGAAGAAGGTCTTTACTCGTGATCTCTCAACCCACATTCAGGACCCCCAGGATACGTACAACCTGGAAATTCTTACATTTTCTGTGTGTCTATCTTAGGATTACAAATACCCGGTGAAACCCGGTCCGCCGAATTAATCGATACCTATAGGGATTGCACAAGGTCACACGCCAACCTGGATCGAGTCTAGTACTTGATCCAGGACCTGTACTACTCGAAAAGTCGGTTCTTCTCTAAGGACGCCCCCACTTTTCGCGCGCGCTATACTTTGGGCGGTAAAGTGTCACCCACTTCGCCACAGTACAACCCGACATGTTGTTCAACAACATGTCCTTGCGAAGGATCGGCGTCTGTGCCGGTACCGTCGCATTGTTCAGCTTGTTGTAAGCGTGAACCAGACGCCACTTCCCGTTCGGTTTCCGAACGCAGAAGGTCGGCGTCGAGTGCGGGGACTTCGATTCCCGCACCATGCCCGACTTCGCCTTCTCGGCGAAGAAGGCATCTATGACCTCGCACTGTTCGCGAGGTAGAGGCCACTACCTAGTGACACAATACTTTGTCCCAGGCACGAGGTCGATCTCGTGCCGTACTCCCCGATCCGGCGGGAGTTGGGATGGTGTGTGCTTCGACACCACATCCGAGTACTCTTTCACAAGAGGATACACTGAATCCTCCAGATTCTTGAGGATCTCAGAACCCAAGCGCGTTGCGCGCTGCTTCGTGAACCCCTCCAGGACATCCTCGTCCATTACGGAGGAAGAATTCAAATCTTCAGGAGAGGTCTCCGGCTATAGGAGCACCATCTCCGCAATCTCTCCGGCCTTCAACTCGGCCAGGAAGTCCTTCATGGACAATTCCTCGAGGTTCAGCAGTGCTGACACCTCTGGCAGTGCCTCCAGATGGACGGCACCTGCCCTAACTTGACGGCCGGACACGCTGTCGAAGACATGGCATTGCTCTTCGACCGGCCGTGCCGGTGGAGTCTCAGACTCCGAGTGTGGTACTTGGTTATCCACAAGGGAGGTGCTCAACGACACCTCCGCACTCGTACTGGTCTTCTTGACCCCGCGTGGAACTACGTTACCCACGCTAGAGACGCATACTGCGCTCTCGATCTTCTTCTCGGTCTCTTCGACCTCGTGTGAAACTATGTTACCCACACCGGAGGCGCTCTCAGCGTCCTCCCCAGCAGCCTCAGCTGCTTGCGGACCTATGTTACCCGCTTGCGGAACTACGTTACCCGCCTGTGGACCTATGTTCCCCACACAGGAGACGCCTATAGCGCTCTCCTCAGCAGCCTCTGCTGCTTGCGGACATATGTTACCCGCCTGGTCAGTGCCGTCCGGCACTGCCACAGTCGAACCCATACGGCGCGACGACTCTCAGCGTTGGGACTTGCCGTCGTGGCAATCCCACACGCTTGGCAATGAGCCTTGGTCTCACGACCGGCTGCGAGCTCATCGCAACATCTTCGTTGGAGTCCGTGACTCCCAGTACTTCTTCGGGCGCGTAAGCGCCTTGGCGACCATCTCTGGCGCCCCAGTCCCGGACAGAGGTGGGAACATTACTCACCAAAGCTCTGTCGGAGACTGCGGGCCGGCTAGCCCCAATGGCTTTGCCGCGACAATCGATCCAGGGCTCGTGCTTTTCGAGCCACGGCATTGACACGAGGCGGTTTCCAGAAAATTGCCGACGACGTGCCGTCACCTCTGTGACTTGGAGTATGTATTGGACTGTGATTGGTGGATGACTTGGATGCGACGCGGCTGTACCCGTGTGACACGAATGGCGATTGTGGGAAGAAAATGACGCTAGGGGATGAATCCAGTATGTGACCGCAGATGGGCCCAACTGGTTGGAAGTGTGATTCCTGGGAGTGCATACCCAGGGGTGCAAAAAACACTCAGTCCAGCCGCGGACTTTCCCTTACGATGAGTGCCTAAAGTCTGGCGGAAAGTGTCTCTGGCGAACGTATCCCAGAGTACACCTCATCTTGCTGTGGACCAGATGTAACAACAAAGGATCATATCACCCTGAGAAACCAACCCACTACCCTCGAGATCATGCGCAGAAGACCGCTAAACCCGCTAAGGGTTTGGATTTATGGAGATACATGTGAGTCTATGACGCAGCAGACCTAATATCCAGAATACCGCATGGTGACCCAGAGCTCACCCCCCTGAGTGCGTGTGACCCAGAGCTCAAGATGAATCTCTGAGTTTGGATCGCGAATCCAGACTCTAAATACCAAAATCAAGTGTCTCCCAAGCTAATATCCAGAGATCATCATAGACCCCAATGACCCCCAGAGTTTCACAGAAATCTCAGGGATGACCCTGAGTGCCACGTGATTCTCTGGATTTCGAGTCAGTCCGAAGCTAGTTTGCAATCAAGTGATGTGTGACCTTGAAGGATCAGCATGGATGTGCAGAGTGGACACTTTCAAGGAATCAAGAGGGAATCCCGTGTCATATTAGACCAAGGCTAAAGACCCACATTTGGCACTTTCGAAGCCCGACAACAATGGAATCGCAAGTCGATCGCAAGTTTGGACCGCTGAACCCAAGGTATACTCAAGACAGGATATTCAACCTCAAGCATAGTGAACAGAAGATATTTGCCCAAAGAATGCAGAAAAAGTTAGAGAAAGAGAAGTAGCTGATAAAAGACAAACAGAGTTCAATTTTCCCTGTACTGCGCAAGTGACTTCGGCCAAGCCTGCCGGCGGCAATTCCGGAGGACCCGAGACTACGACCGCGGGACGCTAAGGGCACATCAACGGTGAAGGACGACCGTCTCTGTGGACTCCATCAAACTCAAGTCCAGTTAGGTGGGGACCAGTAACGGCCTTGAGCTTCCTGGAGTGATCCATCTATTCCATATCCGAGTTGGGTCACTTGCTGTGCTCGTGGTAGCCCATTTCATATTCTCGAAGGGTATTCTGGGGTGCTAGGTAGTCGCCTCCAGGATTTTGTATTGACTGCTTGTGTGAAGGGAATGTTAATGATAGTGATTGTATTTTCCTCCTATATTGGAGGTGGTGCGCGTTTGTGTGAGTCTCAGGGGAGCTAGGCCCCTGAATTTAGGGCTCGAGTGAGCCTAGTGTAGGAGTGACCCACCGTCCGAGGGTCCAAAAGAATAAGTGACGGCTAGTTGTAGTGTTTGTATACTCTGTATTTGTTGATTTTATCAAGCTAAGAGGGCATTTGGGTAAGGTGTCTTCTGAGTTCCAAGCCCCGGAGTTGACTGAAATCCCGAACCCTGAATCTGTGATATCCTGGGTTTTGGGTGATCTGATTCTCTGGGTTTGCCTTCTGGTGTGGAGGTGCGTTCTGGATTAGACGTGCACTCCGGCACTTCTTCAAGGCTACACTTACAATCAGTGGAGTGCCGTTCCGTCGAAGACAAACGAGCCGACAGGGATTACACAAGGTACCCACGCCAACCAAGGGAGTGATTCTCATGGTTTAAAGCTTCACGGCTGCGAACCTCTGGATCAATCACCTTGCTGTTGACTCTCAAGTCGATTCTCTGGGTTTACATCCTGAGGAACATCTTGGGCTGCGCTATACAAACCCCCTGGGTGATAAAGGTTTCATCGGCCTCGCCACAGCATGCCCAGGATCAAGTCGTACTTGTCCATGTCTAGGACAAGAAACGACTCCGTGCTGTCAAAGCCTTCAAACTTTACTGCCAGGTCCATCCGGACCCCAGGTACGTTAACCACCGTACCATCGGCCAGTCTCACCGAGACCTGACCGCTGCCTTCGCTTTCTAAGCGTCGGCATACTTGTCGCCATTCCGTGCGACCGTCTGACGTCGAGCAAAGTTCGTCGACCTCCCAGAATCAATGAGGATTCTGAAGGGGTCTCCGTATCCCCGTACACTTGCGTGTACCACGAGCAGTCCGCCGCTGCTCTTCCTCGTCTCGAGAGTACCCAGGCTCTCAGGGGTTAAGCCTCCATGGCGTGCGCTGTCCGCACTCCTACCTGCTCGGCCGGCGTAGCAGCCGCCAAGCTTCGGAGGGCATCTCCTCCAAAGATGCCCACCATCTTCCGGACCGACTCAAACTGAGAGTCGGTCAAATGAGGGAACTCCCCTCTATCCATCCTGGCTTACCTTGTAGAAGCCACAGAGGATTCAGGTAGCCAATCTACCCGCGTAGGCGGGGATTGACTACAAGTGCTACCAAGTGTGACGGGGTCACACGAGCACCTTGCTTGAGGAAGCGTGCTATTAAGAGTATACAAACTCTAAGTGAACGGCGGTTCACTAGTCCCTGGTCTTAGGGGGCTTAATAGCCAGTTTAGGGTAGATTTTAGACTGATGTATTTATAGTTAATTAGGTCATTTAGCCTGTAATACGAATAACTAATTTATTATAGTTTGTTCCTAGATATGCATATAAAAGTAGTTCAAATACTATTGGTTGGCCCTCAGCCACCCGACCTACGTGGCAGTGGTGTGGTCCACACCACCCACGAGTGAGTATCTAAAACAAATACTCACAGAAGTATATCTACTTCTAAAGGCGGTATCCATTCTAGGGTACCCCTTCATGTAACCCTGTTACAACTATGAGAGCGTTTGTGAAACGAACGCTTTCGTGCTATAGCCTCCCCCAACATTATCACACTTTCCAGTTCGCCCTTATATCTGCACAACAATTGGAACCCGCCTTTGTCCAAATATGACAGGCCGTTCGCATACACCATCAAGAAACCGTTCGCGTCGTCCTAGATACTTACCTACAGCGAGAAAGCAGGGAATCGAACAGCAGCAACACAATGATAATGTACCAGATTCGCCGTTGTCTCTAACTACGATGCTATCGCTACCAATACCTCCAGCATTGCCACCACCATCGCATGCGTTAGACGCTCCTTTAATTCTTCGGCAACCCGTTCGCGATGTTGATACCACGGCATCAATACAAGTTTCAGTTTCACCACCTGAGAAGTAACCAGCGCCTTACCTTTCTGTCACTGAGGGCTCACCTTTTCAGGGATTCCTTCCGGAAGCGGTTCCAGGCGAGATACCTGTACACCAGGGTGCCGTGTTGCCCCAATAGCATACTGTAGAGGAACCAGCCCCACTGGCTACAAAGTATAAAAATAATCAGCGCGATGGATTAACCAAGATCTACTGCAAAGGATTTGAATTTACACGGCGCAAACAATCCGGTGTTAAAGTGACTTACACTTGCAGCTTTTACCGGGTGCCGACAAAGTGCCCAGGTGCGCTTTACTACTACGCCGACACGATGGCCTTCGACTACGACAACATGATACCGCACACCTGTCGATCCCATACACATTAGACCCACCTCGGACCGGAGAAACTTTAGCTTGCCGTAGTTTGTACTTAGAAATGAAGAGTTACGTTGACAAGCTGGCTGAAACCGACTTAGGACCATCAAAAATAGGGAATTAACATTCGAGAAGTTTTATTTGCACACTGACGGCGCCGTACGTGGTTTATCTAAGAAGCAAGTTACTACAGTAATCGGGTGGGCGCATCCCGAACTACGAGATCTCCTGTTGTACGTTGGACTCAACGTTTTCCTTGACGGTACATTTAGATGTACACCGAATCCATTTGTACAATGTGTCACACTTATGATGTTTGACCCTCGCACGAAGTTGTACCTCCCCGTGTTTTTCTCGTTAATGACCTCAAGAACACAGGATAGCTACAAACGCTTGTTGCATTGCATTGAATTTGCTGTGGGCTCGAAACCTGATATCAACAGGCTTGTGTGCAACTTTGAGTCGGCGCTAATTTTTGCTGTTCGTGAGCATTTTCTGGAATCTCGAATAGTGGGTTGCCTATTTCATCTAAAACAAGCATGGCGACGCAAAATGAAGAGCCTCAGACTTCCCAATATCGAGGTATCAAATGCGATGCAGAAAGGTGTGTTAGACATGCTCACCGTGGTGGATCCAGAAAAATGGAAATCCAAGGAGTCGCCTGGGTAAAGCAAAAGATAAAACAACGGTGCAAGGCTGAAAACATTTGCTATTCCCAAAAAAAGGAGAATGTTCTGGTGATACTTTGCCAGAATTTGGATTAGCAAATTTCCTCCGGATTACTGGAATGTGTACGGCATGCAGCGAGCTATCGTAAATAGGACTAATAGCCCACTCGAAAGATATCACCGCGAGCTGAACACTCGATTCAAGGTACCCTATCCTGCACTGGTCAAGTTTGTTGACCGAGTACAAGATATTGCACAATCCTACGTCGTTCAGTGGAAAAGCGTCATTTCAAAAGATGTTGACGCACCCACGAGAGAACCGATCCAACTCCCAAGAGCTGCTTGACATCAGTGACATCAAGGACTCAGACAGTGAAGAAGACGGAGATGATAGTCCAGAAATGTCCTCTACGGCCGCCGTGGTGGAATACGAAGAATACAACTACGACGAAGAGCTGAATGTGTCAGACGATAGCTATGAAGCTGACCAATACGGCCCTCCGGGGTATGATATTCCTTCGACTGCGAAACAGAAGAGAAAACGTAGACTGAACAATAGAGAAAAAAACACGTGGGCAAGGATAAGATAGCCCACGTGGAAATGTGTGGGCAAATTGGTCATTTTAGGAGTTGTCAAATTGGGATGTGGGCAGTAATAAAGGTTACCCATTGAATCTCTTGTCTGCTCCTGACATTGAAGGACTTTATTTTCAGAAGGTGTCATTCGCATTATTTTATTTTTCGTCCAAGATGCAAAACTAACTCCATCTTGTTGGTAGATGATGGCGTTGTGCCAAGATACAGATGCTGAGGTTCGCAAATGCATGTGTATTCAACTGGACGGTTTGGCACGGGCAATAGGGTAAGTTGCATATTTTGGCCTCGTTAAGAAATTCCATTTTATTTATCATGCTTGTCGATTTGCAGAGAAGAGCATGCTTGCAAGGAGCTCCTTCCCGAGTTGCTGGAATTGCTTAATGACGAAGAGGAACAGGTATGACTTCTATCGAATTCTCCTTCTTTTCTGTTATTGTTGTTGACCTCATGTATATTTCCCAGGTCAAGCAAACCGCGTTCCTCACCCTCCTTTCTCTTTTTGACTTTTTTCCTGCTCGGGATCGAGCGAAGCAGATAATTCCTGAGTTTATCGGTATAGCAGAATCACTTCCAGACTACTTGGTGCCTTCTCTAGCGGAACAATTCGGACAGCTAGTAACTAAGCTAGCAGTGCTGAACCACCTTGGAAAACGATGCTGGTCCAGTATTTCTTCAAAGTTACTCGAAGCTGTGCTCCCACGAAGAGCTCGAAATTCGGCAATATTGCGCGTACAACTTTCCTGCAATTGTTCAAGCTTATGGATCGACGTATGTATCAACGTTGATGGATGACTTGTTGGCTAAGCTGGCGAATGATCCCAATGAAGAGGTACTATTTTGCATGCGCTTGAAATCGGAGCTACACAGCGACTAACTCGTATAGCTTGGCGTAGGTTCGGCATCACATAGCTACTGGTGTAACGGGGTTACATGAAAGGGGTACCTCAGAAAGGGTACCGCCTTTAGAAGTAGATATACTTCTGTGAGTATTTGTTTTAATACTCTGTTGGAGTGCTGTGGACCACACTACTGTCACGTAGGTCGGGTGGCTGAGGGCCAACCAATAGTATTTGAACTACTTTTATATGCATATCTAGGAACAAACTATAATAAATTAGTTATTCGTATTACAGGCCAAATGACCTAATTAACTATAAATACATCAGTCTAAAACTTACGCTAAACTGGCTATTAAGTCCCCTAAGACCAGGGACTAGTGAACTGCCGTTCACTTAGAGTTTGTATACTCTTGATAGCACGCTTCCTCAAGCAAGGTGCTCGTGTGACCCCGTCACACTTGGTAGCACTTGTAGTCAATCCCCGCCTACGCGGGTAGATTGGCTACCTGAATCCTCTGTGGCTTCTACAAGGTAAGCCAGGATGGATAGAGGGGAGTTCCCTCATTTGACCGACTCTCAGTTTGAGTCGGTCCGGAAGATGGTGGGCATCTTTGGAGGAGATGCCCTCCGAAGCTTGGCGGCTGCTACGCCGGCCGAGCAGGTAGGAGTGCGGACAGCGCACGCCATGGAGGCTTAACCCCTGAGAGCCTGGGTACTCTCGAGACGAGGAAGAGCAGCGGCGGACTGCTCGTGGTACACGCAAGTGTACGGGGATACGGAGACCCCTTCAGAATCCTCATTGATTCTGGGAGGTCGACGAACTTTGCTCGACGTCAGACGGTCGCACGGAATGGCGACAAGTATGCCGACGCTTTGCGAGAAAGCGAAGGCAGCGGTCAGGTCTCGGTGAGACTGGCCGATGGTACGGTGGTTAACGTACCTGGGGTCCGGATGGACCTGGCAGTAAAGTTTGAAGGCTTTGACAGCACGGAGTCGTTCCTTGTCCTAGACATGGACAAGTACGACTTGATCCTGGGCATGCCGTGGCTCGAAACGCACAAGCCCTGGATCGATTGTCGTGGCAAAGCCATTGGGGCCAGCCGGCCCGCAGTCTCCGACAGAGCTTTGGTGAGTAATGTTCCCACCTCTGTCCGGGACTGGGGCGCCAGAGATGGTCGCCAAGGCGCTTACGCGCCCGAAGAAGTACTGGGAGTCACGGACTCCAACGAAGATGTTGCGATGAGCTCGCAGCCGGTCGTGAGACCAAGGCTCATTGCCAAGCGTGTGGGATTGCCACGACGGCAAGTCCCAACGCTGAGAGTCGTCGCGCCGTATGGGTTCGACTGTGGCAGTGCCGGACGGCACTGACCAGGCGGGTAACATATGTCCGCAAGCAGCAGAGGCTGCTGAGGAGAGCGCTATAGGCGTCTCCTGTGTGGGGAACATAGGTCCACAGGCGGGTAACGTAGTTCCGCAAGCGGGTAACATAGGTCCGCAAGCAGCTGAGGCTGCTGGGGAGGACGCTGAGAGCGCCTCCGGTGTGGGTAACATAGTTTCACACGAGGTCGAAGAGACCGAGAAGAAGATCGAGAGCGCAGTATGCGTCTCTAGCGTGGGTAACGTAGTTCCACGCGGGGTCAAGAAGACCAGTACGAGTGCGGAGGTGTCGTTGAGCACCTCCCTTGTGGATAACCAAGTACCACACTCGGAGTCTGAGACTCCACCGGCACGGCCGGTCGAAGAGCAATGCCATGTCTTCGACAGCGTGTCCGGCCGTCAAGTTAGGGCAGGTGCCGTCCATCTGGAGGCACTGCCAGAGGTGTCAGCACTGCTGAACCTCGAGGAATTGTCCATGAAGGACTTCCTGGCCGAGTTGAAGGCCGGAGAGATTGCGGAGATGGTGCTCCTATAGCCGGAGACCTCTCCTGAAGATTTGAATTCTTCCTCCGTAATGGACGAGGATGTCCTGGAGGGGTTCACGAAGCAGCGCGCAACGCGCTTGGGTTCTGAGATCCTCAAGAATCTGGAGGATTCAGTGTATCCTCTTGTGAAAGAGTACTCGGATGTGGTATCGAAGCACACACCATCCCAACTCCCGCCGGATCGGGGAGTACGGCACGAGATCGACCTCGTGCCTGGGACAAAGTATTGTGTCACTAGGTAGTGGCCTCTACCTCGCGAACAGTGCGAGGTCATAGATGCCTTCTTCGCCGAGAAGGCGAAGTCGGGCATGGTGCGGGAATCGAAGTCCCCGCACTCGACGCCGACCTTCTGCGTTCGGAAACCGAACGGGAAGTGGCGTCTGGTTCACGCTTACAACAAGCTGAACAATGCGACGGTACCGGCACAGACGCCGATCCCTCGCAAGGATGTGTTGCTAAACAACATGTCGGGCTGTACGCTGTACAGTGACCTGGATCTGGTAGACGGATATTACCAGATCTTGATGCGGGAGAGTGATATTCCTTTCGCCGCAGTGAGCACCCTGAGTGGGATGCTCTGGGAGTGGCTAGTGATGCCACAGGGGCTATCGAATGCCCCAACGACGTTCAATCACTTGGTCACCCAATTGTTCATACCATTGTGTACGTTCGCTCAGACGTACTTCGACGATATATTCGTCCATAGCCGTGCCGAAGGCGGCCAGACGGCTATGGAGGTGCATTTGAAGCACCTCCGTCGAGTGCTTGAGGTCATGAGAGCTAACAAGCTCTATGCCAACATCGACAAGTGCGTCTTTGCAGCTGAGGAGATAAAAGTCCTCGGTTGCTTTGTCAGCATGGTCGGCGTACGCGCCGATCCAGGGAAGGTCAAGGCAATAGCGGCTTGGCCGAACCCGAGGTCGCAGAAGGACCTCCGGAAGTGGTTGGGCTTAGCCAACTATCTTCACAAGTACAGCGCAGGGTTTGCTGAACTAGCTCGACCTTTGTCGGATCTCTTAAAGAAAGATGCCGACTGGGTCTGGGAGCGACAGCACCAGGACGCTTTCGACAGCATCAAGGCGAGCTTACAGCAAGCGCCAGTCCTGGCCTTACCGGACGAAAACAAGTCATTTAGCGTCGTCTGTGACGCTTCTGACTATGCAATAGGCTGTGCGCTATTGCAGAAGGACGATGAAGAACGCGAACGCGTCATCTCCATCCAGTCCAGGCAGCTAAAGGCTGCCGAACGGAACTATCCCGTTCATGACAAGGAGCTACTTGCAATGAAGTACGCTCTTGTCAAATTTAGAGTTCATCTCTTGGGCACAAGGCCCTTTGTGATCTACACTGATCACGCGTCCTTGCGGACTGCCACCAACTCGCCGCATCTGTCGCAGCGGATGGCGATGTGGCTGTCATTCTTCGCGGAATACAACTTCCGCGTTGAATACAAGCCGGGCAAGCTCAATGTGCTTGCCGATGCAATGTCGCGTCGACCTGACTATGAGCTAGCTCATGTCAGTCGGGTCACGACGGATCTATATGATCGGATACGCTTAGCGTATCAGGAGGACGAGAACTACACGCCACTGGTGCAGTTCTTGTCCGATGGCAAGGACGCCAAAGTCGACAGGCTTTCGCCTCGACAGCGGGCGCAGCTCCATCGTTATGAGCTGGCCGAAGGGTTACTCCATTACAGAGTAGACCCTAGAGATCCTCCTCGGGTTGTCGTTCCAAACGACGAGGATCTAAAGTATGACGTACTTCTAGAGGCGCATGATGCGCCGATAAGTGGCCATCTTGGCCGGGAGAAGACCTACCAAATGGTCTCTCAGACATTTTGGTGGCCCCGCATGTATAAGTGGGTGGCACACTATGTCAAAACATGTGAAATATGTCAAAGGGTGAAGCCTTCGGGCCGCGCCTCGGCTCCACTGCAGAGCCTACCTGTACCAGTGGATTGCTGGAAGTCGATGAGTCTCGACTTCGTCTTCGGCCTGCCGGTCGATGACAAGGGCAACATCGGCATATTGGTGTTTGTCTGCCGTTTGAGCAAGATGGTTCATCTTGTTCCGGTACGTGACAAGGTCACCGGGAAACAAGCTGCACAGCTGTTCCTAGATAGCGTCTTTCGCTGTCATGGTCTACCAGAGACCATAGTCTCAGACAGAGACCCGCGTTTCACGGGTGCGTTCTTGGACACCCTGTTCCAATTGTTGGGAACTAAGTTGACGATGTCAACTGCGGACCATCCGCAGACGGATGGTCAGACGGAGCGCGTCAACCGCGTGCTCGAAGATACTCTTCGCAGTATCTGTGCGGAAGCACCTCGATCCTGGTCGGACCAGCTTCCAATGGTTGAGTCTGCACTCAACAATGCGGTACACGCATCAACGGGGTTTACCCCGTTCTACTTGAATGGGTTACGACACCCCCAGGTGCCGCTAACCTTGCGGGGAGGCACCGAGGCCTCTATCGTAAGTGGGGGCGAGGCTCGGAAAGCCTTTTCCTCCCTGGTCTCTGATATTGAGCCAGAGTCTCTAAGAAGACAGTTGTCGTCGTTTGTAGACGACAGGCTGACGTTGATCAGCCGGGTTAGAGATGCAATGGCATCAGCCCAAGATAAACAGAAGGAGTACTCAGACAAAAGAAGTCGGGGAAACTTAAACGTGTTTAACGTTGGGGACCTAGTTCTCCTAGACACTAAAAACCTACCGCTAAGGGTGGTTAGCTCTGTAGAGAGCAACAAATTGAAGCACCGCTTCATCGGACCCTTTGCGGTCCTGGCCAGACATGGCGCGGCGTATACCATTGACCTCCCAAAGTCAATGGCGACGCGCCCGACGTTCTACGTGGGGCGTCTTAAGCGGTATCACGATCCGCTGGGTCTTCCTTCTCGGACGGAGGAAGGCCAAGCTGAGAACTCTCCTCCTCGAAACAAGGCTGAGTCCTCTGGACAACCGGAGTTGCCGGTGTCGGAGTCTGTGAGTGATAAACAGACTGGTACCCCCGCGAGTCATACGACGGGTATGACGGTACCGAATGGGAAGAGCTTGGGTAAGAACTATACCCATAAGCCGAGTGGTACGAGTACCCCTGCGGCTCATAAGAGGGCATCCGACCATGCACCTCATGGCTTAGAGCGTCTAAGCCTCGACGGAGCTCCTTCAAAGCAGCAGCCGGAGCTCGGCGGTTAACGCGCCCATAGAGCTCATGAGTCTCACGACCAAGAGCGTCCAAGTCTTGGCGAAGGACCTCAAGGGTCAAGCCCAAGGGCTATCTCGATCGCGTAAACACGATCTCGAAGCTGACGGACCTCGTCGCTTAATAGGGACCCCACTGAGGCCCGACCCGAAGATGAGGGTCCAGAAGGATACGGCTGAGAAGGAGCCTCGTACACAAACGCGTGCGAGAGCTCCTCCTGCCCTCCTAGACCAGAACGGCGAGCTCCACTATCATGTGGAGCTGGTCGTCCAGGAGCGGCGGCGCTCTGGGAAGCGCCAGCTGCTTGTGAAGTGGCGGGGTTACCCCTCGTCATAGAACTCGTGGGAGCCGGAAGACCGGCTCCGGGTTGACTGCCCGAAGGCTGTTGAGATTTGGGATCAACAGCCGGGGAGGGGTAAGTAGTCCGCGGCTTCTTAGCCGCCTTACGGTGTACGGTCCCTGGGTTGACGGAACCGTACCCGCGCTCGTCCTGAGCGCTGGACTTAGACTGCTGTCTAAGTCCCTCCATGACGGAGTGGAGTTGCCGCTTAGCGACTAAGTGGGCAAACTAAATACGAAGATCTCGCTGGTCCAAAACATAGGACAGCAGACGATCTTCTCGGAGTTCTTTTAACTCCTGAACTGTGAAGTTCTTCAGAGAAACCCATCTCCAGAACAGGTCTTCTGCCTGGGTCTGGGTTGTGGTGTTCTCGGGCTGTACGGAAGGGTACCCCACACGGGGAAGAGCCCACCACGGTCTTCCGGTTTCTTCCGGAGACTTGTGAATTCCTTGAGAGGAATTCGGTGTGGTGCAAGTAGCACACACCTAGTGGCCTCAATGTCGTTGACAAAGAGTGGTTCGACTTGAACCAAGGCACGCTCATAGGCGCCACGTGAAGTGCGCCCATGGTTTAAACCACGAGGGGCCTTGAGGTGCTCCAAGAACATGGGAGACCCAGACCCCGTATCCGGTGGGTAGTATCCATGGGGATACATCGGCGTAGGAGACGCAGGAGCACCTTGCAGTTGAGCAGCTTGATAGCGCTCCTGCTGTACGTCGAGATCGTTGGAGATCTGTTGGGGCTCGGTGACAGCCCCCTCCTCTTCTGCCTCATCCGAAGAGGAGTCGAATAGACTATGGTAGTCTTTCGAGAAACTAGACTCGCGAGAAGGAGTCTCAGGGGCTGCGCGCTTCTTAGCAGCAGCAGCACCCTCACCAGCCCGTTTTGGAGACGCTGCTTTCGCAGCTTGGGCTCGAGCCTTACCTTCGGTTAAGGTAAGGTTCTTGGCAGGCGAGCTCGTCGAAGCTGCCTTTGCCTCTGATGACTCAGCATCATCAACAGGAGCGTCCTGCGAAGGAGCGTCCTGTACAGGAGCATCCTGAGAAGAAGATGGATCCTTAGCGGATCCAGGAGAGTCCCCGTCAGACTCTGATCCCGTGATCATAGGCATGCTAAATTCCGGGGACTCTGACCCAGGACTGTGGTCCCGATAGGCGAACCGAGGGTTTGGCCTATCGTCGGGTGACAGGGAACGCGAGCGACTGCGTCGCGGATTCCCTTCTTGGCTGGCAGCAGCAGCGGTGCGCTTGCTGGCTGCCTCGGAAGCCGCCTTGCGGACTTCCTTGCGCGAAGCGGCTTTGTCTTTCGACTTGTCCTTAGCAGTCTTCGACCTCGCGGTCTTAGACTTAGAAGGCGCCGAAGCGCCGTGGGTGCTTGTCTTCTTAGGCATCGTTGGGAGGTTGACGTGGAAACTTCGGGTGTCTTGAGCGCGTGAAAAGGCTGAATGAAAGCCTCAAGCCACAGCGTAGCTTGTCGATGGATATCGACAAGAACAGGAAAGAGAGCGGAGCTCTCTTCCTAGCTCCTCATTGGTTGGGGTGTTTCCAACCTAAGTGGGGGAGGATGTAACGGGGTTACATGAAAGCGGTACCCTAGAAAGGGGTACCGCCTTTAGAAGTAGATATACTTCTGTGGGTATTTGTTTTAATACTCTGATGGAGTGCTGTGGACCACACTGTGGTGTGAGCCACACTACTGCCACGTAGGTCGGGTGGCTGAGGGCCAACCAATAGTATTTGAACTACTTTTATATGCATATCTAGGAACAAACTATAATAAATTAGTTATTCGTATTACAGGCCAAATGGACCTAATTAACTATAAATAAATCAGTCTAAAACTTACGCTAAACTGGCTATTAAGTCCCCGAAGACCAGGGACTAGTGAACCGCCGTTCACTTAGAGTTTGTAAACTCTTAATAGCACGCTTTGTCTAACCGAACTCAGTCACTATTAATCCATAATCTAGATCCTAATCTAGAACCTAATCTAGAGCTAATCTTGAGCATTATCTTAGTCCTTAATAAGCTCCTATTTCGGATAGAAAGTTCGCAGTCGTTAATAAGCCCCTAACGTTTAGTGTTTTAGCTAATTTTAGTCTTTAATAAGCTCCTAATACGGACCTCAAAGTCGCAGTAGTTAATAAGCTCCTAATATCTTGTCTAATCTATCTATAGTCGGAAATAAGCCCTTAATTTATAGATTGACTAATCTTTAGTCCTTAATAAGCTCCTAAAATGTATACAATCTGTCACTTTTATACCCGTTTTTACCCTGGTGGACGAGAGAAAATTCGTCGCCAAACCGTTTTTCAATACGGGGCAGTATACAAAGATCAAGTCTTTATTTACGGGGGCCGATGAATTCACCGGGGGTTTCGTCCACTCACTGACACCAAGTCATTTTTGGCGGATCCCTGTCTAAACCGATATCACGTGTCCTGAAATGATCGCTCCGTTGACCGTAGCTGTAGCACTGACAAATCAAGTCATTTTGAGAGGTCGCCTGGACCCAGATGCGCCGTTCACTAGAGTTTGTATACTCTTAATAGCACGCTTCCTCAAGCGAGGTGCTCGTGTGACCCCGTCACAACTGGGATCCACGAAGTTGCCACATTACTTGGGCTATACCTCAAAACATTAATTTTGAACCTGATGAATGATGAGTCACCTATTGTTCAAGGAATGACCCAAACAATCAAAATCAATGCTGTTGTGCGATGAACACGGAATTTCTTGATCAGAGTCATTCTACTGCAACTATTATCTGTGAGCAAGTTAACGACTACTGTAGATGAGCTTCAAATACGGCTTTAGGGATTCCAATACTAAAACAGTGTAGAGGCTGGCAGAGTTGGAAGGAAAGATGTAGTCGACAGACGTGAAAATGAAAGTGATTGAGTTAACCGAACGCTAGATCCTGGTTCACTACTGCTACTCCAGTCTGCGTCCTTGGCACATGTAGCACATTCATGCACGGCGCTGCTTCCACGTTGCTTCACAGCACGCTGCTGCAGCCAGGGTTCATGCCAGTATACTTGCTGTAACCCGTGGTTATGCCACCTACATCCACGCTTCTTGCAGGCCTCGCAGGCTTCGCAGCTATGCGGCTTTCAGCCGCACTTCTGGGTCGCCTGCAACCACGTCATCCGGCTGCAGTACTACACCCTACACCTCCACGACCGACAGCTAACACTCCCTCTCAAGGGGGTGCCCCGTGACACCGCACATCTTGGTCAGATTTGTGAACTGTGGAGTGGGCAGCACCTTGGTCAAAAAATCTGCTTGCTGCGATGTGGAGGGTGTATGCTTGATACAGATGTTGTTGCGAGCAACGTGATCTCGGACAAAATGGAGCCGAAGATCAATGTGTTTCGCTCGAGACACACCACCTTGATTGGTTGCAATGCTGATTGCTGCCTTGTTGTCAACGAAGACCGTAGTTGCTGGAAGCTGCTGAAATCCCATTTCGCCCAATAGTTGTCGTAGCCAAATGACTTCTTGTGTCACCACAGCCAAGGCCATGTACTCGGCTTCGGCGGTCGACAAGGCTACGGCTGTTTGTTTCTTCGACTTGAAGACAACTGGCCCACCTGCGATCTTGACCAACACACCAGAAGTCGAACGACGTGATGTCACATCACCAGCCCAGTTAGCGTCGCTAAACGCCACCATCGTACCCACACGTTCACCGTCGCGCCGAAATTGTAGACCAGCGGTAATAGTGCCTTTCAGATACCGCAATACCCGTATCGCTGCGCGCCAGTGGATCTCCTGAGGACTCTCCAGGAATTGTGATAGCTGGCTAGTGGAAATGCAGATGTCCGGTCTCGTTTCATTAGCTACGTATAGTAGCGACCCGATAAGCTCCCGGTTCGGCTTATCCAGGTGGATGGTGCTTTGAGACGATGGGTGCAGGTCTTGGCCAGGAACATTGGGGTTCCGCACAGGAAACGAGTCTGTTTGGCGAAAGTTCTTGAGCATCCGTGCAATGAACTGCGTTTGCTTCAGCAATAGTGTCCCTTCTTGTCGATTATACTGCACCTCCATCCCCAGTATAAACTTCGTGTCACCAAGTGACTTCACTTTGAAGTGTTTGCTTAGGGCTTTTTCGACTTCATCTGCATCTGCCTCATCCGCGCAACTCACGAGTAGGTCATCCACGTACAGTACCACAAATACTGGACTGCGACGACCACTGCGGACAAAAAGACAAGAGTCCGAGCGACACTGGCGGAAACCAGCTTTCAGGAACACGTCAGAAATCGTTCTGTACCAGGCTGCGGCGGCTTGTTTAAGCCCATACAGGCTTCGACGCAGTCTGCATACGTTCCCATCCGCAACGTTGAGACCCTGAGGCACCTTCATATAGACCTCTTCGTCCAGACTTCCGTTGAGGAACGCAGTCTCAATATCAAACTGCTTGATGCGATATCCAAGCTGGCAGCAGATTGCGAGAAACAATCGGACTGTAGCCATACTAGCAACCGGGGAGTATGTCTCCGAGTAGTTAACACCGTAAGTTTGTAGAAACCCCAGAGCTACAACTCGCGCCTTGAAGCGAGTGATATTGCCATGCTCGTCGTGTTTCAGAGCAAATACCCACTTGAAGCCGATTACTTTTACTCCAGGCGGTCGGCGCACAATGTCCCAGGTACGGTTACGGAAGTGCGCACGTAACTCAGCACGAATAGCTTCTTTCCACCGGGCAGCATCTGGCGAGTTCATTGCTTCAGCATAGCTCTGTGGTACATCCACAGCGGCCATAGCGTGCTCGACGTCATTCAACCGGGGCCGTTTGGGATCAGGTTCATCAGTTTCTTCGGAATCTGCCGAGGAGTTGCGACGCTCATCCACGCTAGGAGCTTGGAGAAGCAGTGACTCATGAGCGGACGAACGTTCCGACGGAGGTAACGCCAAAGGCTCTTGTTGTACTCGATGCTGAAGCGGTAAACTTGGTAAAATACGCGTTATTTGACTGTTTGTGCGTTCTCGGACGCCTTGACCGTGGAAGACGATACGGTTCTCCCCCTGCGAGAAACGCGGGAGCATCATCCGATTCACTCCAGCCGTATCTTGTGAAGTTGGCTGACTACTCGACTGCACGTAAGGACGAATAGTCTGATCAGCGTCAATTGGTTGCAGGTCCATTGAGTGCACACTGTTCGAGGGAGCCACTGGTTCATCGATATCCATGTTCGTGTCGGCGTCCTCCATTTCGGTGTCAGCTGTACGGGTATCCACTTGTAATTCTGTGGAGGTTGTCTGGGTTGTAGGAATGGAGCTACTTGACACATCAAAACTTCCGGGGCCTTCGCGCTCGTTGATCCCGTCTTGAAGCTCAACAAACCGATCAGGTGCGTGCTCATTCAATCGCACAGTACGAGTAGTCACGAGGCGCTCGTCTTCTTCATCCCAGACGCGATAGGCCTTCGAACTGGGTGCATACACAAGGAAGATGCATCGGTGAGCCTTGCTGTCCCACTTCGGGCGACGTGACTTGTCAACATGGACGTATCCACGTGAACCAAACACGCGAAGATGATTGAGGTCCGGTTTGATGTTATGCACCATCTCGTAAGGCGTTGTATCACCACGGGTGGAGTTGGAGAGCCGATTAATGAGATAGACAACAGTCATCAATGCTTCTGCCCACCACACCTTGTCCAATTGCTGGTAGTGAATCATCGAGCGGCCCATTTCGACAACAGTTCTGTTCATTCTCTCCGCAAGGCCGTTTTGCTGAGGGGGGGGTGTATGGTGTGGATTTCTGGCGCGCGATCCCGTTCTTGGCGCAGTAAGAGATGAACTTCTTCCCAATGTATTCACCTCCGTTGTCACTTCGGATGCATTTGACGCGCCGCTGTGTCTGATTTTCTATCAGCTCCTTGAACTCGGCGAACTTCTCCAACACTTCACTCTTCGCCTTCATCGTGTACGCACACACGAACCTCGAGAAATCATCTACAAAGCACACTACGTAGCGTGCACCCCCACGAGACGACGGTGTCATTGGCCCCATGACATCGCTATGGATGATGTCCAAGAGTCCATTCGTCTTCACTTGACTTCCACCTTGGCGTGCAAACGCCTTCACTGACAATTTTCCACGCGCGCACCCACCACAAGGCTCTTCTTGTTGTTGTTGCAGATGGAACGTTGGGACACCTTCCACGACGCTTGTCACTTGCTTCATGCGAGTAGCAGGGATATGACCAAGTCTTGCATGCCGCACTCCGAAATCTGGTGTTTCAGTATCTGCACTCGCCGCATTAGCGTCTTCTTCAGTCTTGAGCAGCGCAGGAATGTTCCAGACGTACAGCCGTCCCTGTGTCGCAGCCCGATACACTGTCTGGTTGCCGTACTTGACCAGGCACTCCGTAACTCCGAAGGATAGCTGCGCACCCTTAGCAGTGAGTGTTTATCCCAGGAATGTGCAAAACGTCCGTAATGCGCACTGTCTTGCCTTGATCCGTGCAAAACGTCACGGTGCCCCTCCCACTAGCCAGAAGGCGCTCCCCATTGGCAACAGTGATCAGTAGGGTCCCAGCTAGCACCTCGTACTCTGTGAAGTCATCGATATCGCTAGTCATGTGTGAGCTAGCACCACTGTCAAGTAGCCAGGCATTCGGCGATACTTCTGCAGCTGAAAACAGGAACTCGTCCTCACCCTCTCGGCCATTATTTCGCGGGCAATCAGCGCGTTTGTGTCCCTGCCTACCACACAGGAAACAGGAACCTCGGAATCCATCCGAGTTGCCGCGACCACTGCGGTCATCACGACCTCCATAGCCACTCCGACTTCCGTAGCCGCCGCGTCCTCCACGTCCACCTCGGTCTCGATCACGACCGTAGTTGCTGTCGTTACCACGACCAACCCCTCGACGTCCAGCTGAACCACATCTATTGCGCGAATGGTTAGTGGCTTGAAATGCAGTCTCGCCCTTCTCGCGTTTCTGCAATGTTGTGAACTCGCGACGCAGCATCTCTTTCGCCTCCAGCAGAGTAACGTTCCCATGTGCCTCGATAGTTTTCACCATGCCATCGTATTCTTGGGGCAAGCTGCCCAGGGGAATCACGATGCGCTCATCTTCAGCAAGAGTTTCTCCCACAGCAGTGAGACGCAGACAGATGTCATCGAAAGCCATGAGGTGCGCCATGAGATCGCCACCTGCTGACATCAAAAACTCGTGTAGCTCTTTACGCAGCTGCACGCGGTTGTACAAATTCTGCTGGACGATGAATTCTCGCAGTATCCCCCATGCTTGCGCCGCCGACAGCGCATCACGGACCATGGTCTGGTACGACGGGCCGAGCAACCTGACCAGCACGCCGAGCGCTTTCATGTCCGAGGCTCTCCATTCGGGGATTTCACGTAGCGCCAATTTGTTCGGGCCTGAGGTCGACATGATCCAAGAGATCCTTCCGAGCAAGTGCCATCCGGGCGCCGAACTCCCACAAAAAGTAGTTGTCTTCGCGGAGAATCTCGTTGGCGCCTTGCGATCTTGGGCTCATAACCACTAAAACAGTGTAGAGGCTGGTAGAGTTGGAAGGAAAGATGTAGTCGACAGACGTGAAAATGAAAGTGATTGAGTTAACCGAACGCCAGATCCTGGTTCACTACTGCTACTCCAGTCTGCGTCCTTGGTACATGTAGCACATTCATGCACGGCGCTGCTTCCACGTTTCTTCACAGCACGCTGCTGCAGCCAGGGTTCATGCCAGTATACTTGCTGTAACCCGTGGTTATGCCACCTACATCCACGCTTCTTGCAGGCCTCGCAGGCTTCGCAGCTATGCGGCTTTCAGCCGCACTTCTGGGTCGCCTGCAACCACGTCATCCGGCTGCAGTACTACACCCTACACCTCCACGACCGACAGCTAACACCAATCACCCTCAGAATGCGAACTTTGCACAATACAGTATTGTGAGTTCTACTTGAAATTTACCTGCGCGGTTTTTCAATCCAACAGTCGCCAATCCCGCAAACCTACGAAACTATATATTATATTACTTGCTACAGGTGTTTTCATTCTCTGCTTGACGACGGCAACTCAAGCAGCAATGAAGGCAACTCGTGAGGGCGGCAACATGGTTAATGCGGCAGGACAGACTGCAAACGATACTTCATCTAGAAATATAATGTTTTGATGGCACCAGTCATTTTGACTGAGCTTTTCCAGGTACTGAAACACATCTTTCTCCTTGATATGCATTTCTCTCCGCTCAAGAACCTTCCTGGTATATCTGCAGTCATGTAGTATTCGCCACACCGATGACTTTGTTATGCTTATACGGTGTGTGCTGCTGAAAGCTTCTTGGGCCTCGTCTAAATACGCCAGCGGACGTTCAGTGTAGAACTGGTTCGATGTACCCAAGGCAGTAAAAGCTATACAGACAGTGGAACACAGTATTCGGACTGACATGCTGACTTATCACTGCTTCTTCCATCTTCAGTTGAAATATACAAGACTAGTAGCTTCCTGTTCAATATCATGACCACTAATGTTAATCCAACGAAGCATCTGAGGCATAAATTTGCCCTGAACGTACAAGAAGTCTGTAGTTAGCGTGCCGTCGACCACCTGGATCTCGTCGGTCTTCCTCCTTTCCTCGGTCGCCTGACGCCGGCAACTTTCAGTTTTGGCCAATCAGCGTCGAGGCTGCGCGATTCGGCAATAGACCAGAAAGTGTAAACTTCGTCAAGAACGACAATACATACTCCCATTTCGAAAGGTGAGACTGATAGAGAATGCGAATATACAAAATGTACAAGGGACTAGTCCATGAGAATGGGTATTGATTATTTGTTAATAGTTTAGGATCCTACGCATTGGCATCGGAGAGCTTTCTGTCGACACGATTCCAGAATGCAACCAGCAGTTTCTTATCGACTCTGGTTTGACTTTATCCCAGGACATTTTCGCCCAGTCCGTGACCGTAAAAATCGAGATCTTCTCATGTGGTAGTCGCTTCAGGTATCATTGCACGCAGTCTTGCACTTGATGATAGTGAAACCACGCTTGATCTCTTCCTGCAGACTGGGCAGAGATGCTTACTTTCACGTAATTCAGTACACGTACAATTTTTGCATCAATCCCAGTCACATCGTTTTTGTTAATCTCTACTGACTCGTGGAGGAATATATTATAGACAGACTCAGGTGCCGATTTGCTGGGGAATTCTGTACTGGGTGTTGACAAGGTCAAGTTTACTACGCATTAAACGGCATGAGCCTCAAAAGTCCTGTAGCGGCAAACCAATATCTATACGCTACATCACTCTCAATCCCAGCGCTCTTCCTGCTTAGCAACGGAAGAAACGCACAACTTGCACCGACGTGCTGGTGGTGCCCATGCTTCCGTCGGGGAACGTCTTTAGCGCCTGGTAGTGGTTGCAGAACACCTTGCTGTCCACGGTCACCTTCTCATTGATCGCAGCGCCTGTCGACGCGTCTCGCTCTTGAGCGTAAATCGTGCTGTTACTCGAGGTCGCCGCTTGCCGAGCTTCCCTCCCACATAGTGAACAGCGCCGTCATCGATAGACGCCAATTGCGGCGCACGCTCGTTGGCATCAGTTCCAACGAAGATAATGTTTCGGCCGCCGCCGCATCCTTGGTAAAGTGGATCAGTGCACGCGAGCGTATCTTTATCATTGTCCGAGGTGCTGTTGCTGACTGTGGACCAGTGTTTCATGCTTGAAATATTGAGCTGTTGATGTACTCGTGCTCTGTAGTTATATTGGACAAATATGTTGGGCTTGCAAATTACGCCGTCTTGTCAGCCGTCTGTGACTCCGGAGACCAGGAGAAGCTCAAGGCACATCCCAAAACCTCTCGATTGGTCGATGGGTTTATGGAGGTTCTTCATGACTTTGATTCAAAGTTTATGCGATCGGTGTCATGCTGGAGCGGCGACTCAATTACACAACAATCTGCCCTGCTTGCGACTACCGCCGGATCTAAGGTGTACATGTACTGCAGACCGGCATCGCCCAGTGCAATGCTAGCACCATTAACGTTGCAATGATGTTTGTTAGAGTTGAACGGTTGGTCTGATCGAGCTGCAAATTCGCGGAGTCCACGTTCCGGTAGAGGCGGTATCACTGAAGAAAACGCTAGCCAAATTGGCAATGAGAATAATGATCGAAGTGCGCATGACTGGAGTTGAGACTTCATGGGTTTTTGCTTGTCGTGGTGACATACCTTACCTCGAGATACTTTTTCTTATGTAGAAAATCTTTACATCTGCCAGGTCTTCAGCATCGTACGATTTTAGAAACTCCATTTTTTTGCCAATAGGGTCGTAGTCGATTTAAGTGGAAATCCGAAGCACTACGCAGTAGTATTACAATAGCACTTGTTGTTTACCAAATACCCTAAATCAGCGATCAAAACCAACAAACCAAACCAAAAAAGTGAACTGTAGTTCTGCCATTCAGTTTTGTTTCTTACGTACTCAAATTTACTTCTGCCTACCCTCTTTTATTGCCATTGTTGGCGGTGAGCACTAGACCTAGCGCATTGGCTTCTCAGTGTTCACCACTAGTGCGACGAGTGTTTTCAGGGTATGGCATGGCCGGGGCCGGTCTAAACGGAGCTGTTGACACTGCGAGGTTTCTCAAAGTCGCCTTCAATAGCCATTCTTCGCGCGCCACGCCGCGTTGGCCGCCTCACGCTTCGCCCTCTTCTTGGCTTCTATGGCCTCGTTGAGGGCGGTTCGCCACTTTTCGTACCGGCTTTCTGAGAGCTTTACGACACCGTTCTGGATGTCATCGACACTATGGCCCCATTTTGCAGCCAAGTCGTAAATCGTCCGACCCCTTTCCTCCGTGTCATCGAGGTCATCGAGGTCATCGGAGTCAGGCTCTTCGTATCTCCTCAGAAGTCGCTGACTCGGCCCACCGCCCTCCACCGTGGAGATCTTCGCCTGGTTGGAATCCATGGTCACAGCGATGGTCTCGCTTGCGAAGAGGAAGGACGCCGCGGCAACCACCAAAACTTGAGAGAGACGCATGGGATTTATTCGTTGTTGGGCTTGAAGACTTGAGCACAGGAAAGCAAATTGCAAAGTGAGGATCGAAACAGTATGTATTAAAGGTGACGCCTCAGAATACGTAACAACGTATATACTGTAGGTTGTTATACTATCTGTAGCCACATCAGTACGGTACGACAAAGTATCACTGTCCTTGTACCCGTACAGTGATATTCAAAACCAGCAATTCTCAATCGCTGTCTTTCTACACTTATTCAAAGCCTGGGATTCTCACTCGCTGTCCTTCTACACACATTCAAAGCCTACGATTCTCACTCTAACGTAAAGTCTAAGGGTACTGTACTTGCACACATTTTCAAAGCCTGCGATCCTCACGACCTGTTCTTGCACACATATTCAAAGCCTGAGATTAGTCTGATTGTTTGTACAATCTGACTATTATACAGTAATCAGCGTTAAGTTCAGGTACATGTACACTACAGACCAGACCAATCTCAGGCTTTGAATTTGTGAACATGGACAGGTCGTAAAAATCAAACTTTGAAGATTATACTACGTGAGTCACGTCGTGGCGACGTCAACTGACGTCGGGTCGTTGGCAGGCGTGACTTACTTTCGGTCAGCTGTAGAGATAGACTCTAATTCAGAGACCAATCTCCATATGATGGAACCCCTGTATCACAACCATTGTCTTCTAAATCGGCGATCGCATCCAGCCAGAATTCTACTGCTTCAAGAAGTCGATCTCTATCACATTTCCATTAGCGCGGACAGAGGAGTTACTGGATTGGAAACTCCTAGGAGATGTTGGTTTTGCCCACTTCGCCATCATCACATTTGCACGAACTTGATTACGGGTAATGAATGGTTCGCAATCTTTCTAAGGTTAGGGGTCACCTCATTTGTGTCGCTACGTTTGTGTGTGTCCCGAGGAATCCAAATTTGCTTACTGGTGCCTTTTCTGGTCGACAGCATGTTTTCTGCGAAAATCACTCAATCGAGAGTGATTTGGGACGTGTCAAAAAACGGTTGCACAAAATAGATGCTTAGCACATCGGAAACCGTAAGTTGACGGCAAGAATGAAGCTACATGTACTCATAGCCTCCTTGGATTGTCCATTAAGGACAGGAAAGGTTACGAGGTAGGAAGACACGGCACCAAATGTGTAGTTAGTTGTGGATTCAACAACGAGATCATAAGCGCCAAGTATACGTAGACGTGCTTTGGGAATTCCAGTTCCCAAGGTGTTTCACATCATTATCAAAGGCTGGTAGTTCAATGAAGTACCCACAACAACACGCATACGTACGTCACGTATGCGATGAGCACAACCAGTTGTTGCTCAGAAATGGGCTTTGTTAAGTTGTCAACTGTACTGTTATTATCAACAATAAAAGCACACTCTCAAGTTTTTAAACGGGTATTTTGCAAAAAGCGGAGTTATCCCAAACTTTTTTGCATTTGCAACTCTTTGTTGCAAAAAGCGGAGTTCCTGGAATCTTTGTTGAAACGCGGAGTTCCGTCCTTCGCCGGCCTGCACACCAGCAACACACACGCGCAGACTGAGCAAACGTGTATTTTCAAACATCCACCCTGCTATTCATGCCAATTTCTAGATCACGATAATCGCGTAGGGCATCACTAACTAGATCCTGGGGCGAGTCTCAGCTCCGTACTGAGCAGAGCAGCCATGGTGATCGACATTTCGTAGGGAGGAGTATACGGGTGCGAAACTAACGCACGAACAAATTCGTCATCTTCATTAGAATCACAATTAACATGACTGGTAGGGTTCTTGGTCTTCCACATTAGCAACAGCGTCTCCAACTTCTGAACAACTTCTTCCAACGAACCATAGAGCTCTTCGAGAATGAGAGTGCGAGATCGATATGCCTCGTTTAGAGTTATCGTTGCTCCACGGATGCGCTTGATATGTTCGACAAGAACACGTCCACTAATACGTGGGTCACTTGCCACTAAAGATCGGATTAGCTCGTCCTCCCGTACTTGAGAAGCTGTTAACCGCGATCGTCCTGTACACATATTGTGAACTAAGTTGCAATGACTGATAAAGTAGCCGCTCCGTGCTTGCCCCTGTGATCTTCGCCTTGTAACTTCGAAGCGACAATCCCCTCCACTGGCACGCTGATACTTCAGTTTTGCTCCCCCTCGATTTTCTGCAGCTAGTTTTACAACCATGTTATGACTAACCGCAAACTGGCGCATCGCTTAGGTGCATGACGTCTGGTTTGGAAAGCACGCGCCCACGCTGATGCCGTCTGCCTCTACAACAGGGACAGGTGATGAAGACGTGGGCGACGACACTATCGACGCCATGCTGTGTAGGTCGCACAAATCGATTCAGCCGATGTGCTCCACGTGTTCCCTGCAACTCCGCGCTTTTCAACAAAGATTCCAGGAACTCCGCTTTTTGCAACAAAGAGTTGCAAATGCAAAAAAGTTTGGGATAACTCCGCGTTTTGCAAAAAAACCGTTTTTAAACATGTGTACACATTCCTCAAGACTTGCTAAATGTTGTGCTGTCGACGGCACTGAATACCACCATTGAAAAAAGCATGTCCATCAGCACCATTGGGTACGTTTTGTTGCTGAACGAGGATCTTACATTGTAGTACGAGGAGATGGCGGGTAAGAAAAAAATCGGCATGAACACAGCGGAGTACCTGAAGGAAAATCTACCTCCAAGGAAAGCACCAAAACGAGGGGGATGCAGTGTGCACGAAGGCGGTAGTCCTAAGGACTACGTGGTGTTGAATGATATTTAAGTAAATAGTTTAGTTGAGTACGCCTGCTACAGAACGACTGCAATGTGGGGTTATGCTTGTATGGAGAGATCAATGGTCATATGTGTATGACGTACGAAATCTTTAGATGGACACCACGTGCGGCGTTAATGACTAACGCATGAACATGGGGTGCGTTGTCAGGCAGATAAAATGGAGAAGGCTTCTCTATCGACTCTATAATTCAAGTATTGGAGACACCATTTTAATGACTTCGTGCAAACGTGAAAATACTTCCTTATCGATCAAGTAAGTTATTCATACACTGCAAAAGTGTTGACATTCACCCGAATAACATGTACTTAAGTATTGTTGTCCTATTAACTGCCTTTGTGCCAGCTATGCACTAACTATCAAGAGGAAGCTACCATACACCTCTCACGCCTTTAAGCCTACCTCGCTCGGCTTTGGAATCAGCTCGTCCAGAAATTTTTCTATCTTTGCAATATCCGGAGAGGGTTCGCTCTCAACTTTCATCTCGGGATAGCACAGCAACTAGTACAACATCCGCATTCGTAATGTCAAGGACGCTTGTCGCGGAGTTTTACCTCGTAACCCGATCCACCCCCGTTTCTCCATGCAAATATGCCCATCCGTTCAAACCACGAAGACTCCACAGATCACTCTATCTGGCTGCTCGGGTCCTGCCATCACTGATATTTTCCATCGAGGAAAACTTTTTTATCTCCATATTTGCGTCGCCTCCAGTTATCCATCATAGAACGAAATACTTGTTTGTTGCTGACAGCTTTTCGTGGACACGGGACACGGGACCCGAGCTGTCAGTCACGATGCAGTGCTGACCAACTGACGACGTTAAGTTGACCGCTAAAAAGACTGGGAATGATTGGCAGTCTAGAGTTTTCGCACGGATTTCGTTGTCAAGTGGATCATACACCATCTACAAATAGAGATACGTGTTAGCCCTGTTAATTTATGTAGATAAACGCAGCAAACATACCGCTTCCTTCACAACTAGCCATGTTGACCTGGTTTCTCCAGCTTTCAGCTTCTGCTTACCGTGCGTTTGAAGAAATGAAAGGCTGAGGTTCACCGGAAGCTTATTTGGTTGGTAATTTCCCAGACATTTTCACGCTTGTACTTCTTTTGTATCACCATCAAGGTGCTGATGCATGCCATCAGCCTGACGGACATGCCTGATCGACGTACACTTGTCATGCGTCCGGATTATTTACATACATCAGACGCCCAGTTACTGTACGTACTGTACACCCAGTCCGTTCTAAACATTTGATTGGTCAACTTCATAGCAAGTCCATTGTGTCAGATTTTAGCCCAGTGCGCCATACTCAGCTTGGTGCTATTGCCACATTGTAGCTCTACGATGAGCATTGGCCAAGTCATCGTCAGGAGTGAAGTTTTCGATATCAAGCTTTTAGCGTTACCCCACTATATTGACATCGCGTACTTCCATCTAGTTTTGGTGTTAGTACATTCCCACGTCTATAGGCTCGTGGCGATGCCAGGGTTTGAGCCATAAAATACACATCAGACTGCCAGATTTAATGACCAGGCCCCACGTATATATATATGTCTTAATTCGAAAGAGTGACTGCGTGTGTAACGGGGTTACATGAGGGGTACCCCAGAAAGGGTACCGCCTTTAGAAGTAGATATACTTCTGTGAGTATTCGTTTTAGATATTCACTCGTGAGTGGTGTGGACCACACCACTGCCACGTAGGTCGGGTGGCTGAGGGCCAATCAATAGTATTTGAACTACTTTTATATGCATATCTAGGAAGAAACTATAATTAATCAGTTATTCGTATTACAGGCCAAATGACCTAATTAACTATAAGTAAATCAGTCTAAAATCTACCCTAAACTGACTATAAGTCCCCTCAGACCAGGGACTAGTGAACCACCGTTCAATTAGAATTTGTATACTCTTAATAGCACGCTTCCTCAAGCAAGGTGCTCGTGTGACCCCGTCACAGCGTGGTTGTGCATTCTTACAGTACGTTACAGTGATGTGTTTCACACCACTGATTATAGAGTATTCACTTTCAGGAGGAAGTACCTAATCTGGGGTACCCCTCATGTAACCCCCTCACTTAGACTGGGAAGTCCTCCCAGCCAATGAGGAGCTAGAAAGAGAGTACTGCTCTCTTTCCTTCTCTTGTCTATATCCATCGACAAGCCACGGTCGTGGTTTTGCAGCTTTCATTAAGCCTTTTGCGTTAGCAAGACACGTCCACAAATTTCCACATCGGCCACTCTGAGCATGCCCCGGAAGGCAAGCTCCCACGGCGCTTTGGGACCTTCCAAGTCTAATACTGTGGTGAAGTGGATCTAAACGATTTGGCATTGGGATATCCAGGAAAGATCCGATTTGGATGTGATCGGACCTGACGTGATGTGATTGGATTGGATGACGAGCCGATGTCGATGGATCTAGTCACGGATCCAGTTGATTGATAAGATTGATGGAGATTAGTGGTACCCTGGGTGGGACGTGATAGATGCATTGACATACGATCTACATATATATCCAGACCCGAAGAGTTGGTTGGGAAGATCGCATGTGGATATGGATGATGTGGGACTGGCGCGATTGCAAGATGGGTGGGGCAGTTTGTCTATTTACGCTATGGAAACTGGTGATCTAGATCGGGATGTCGAGATCTGGGCCATAAGTTATATTCGTGAAGTCCAGAACGGTTCGCATATCAGTTTCCATTCGGGGAACCTAGATCGGGACTAATGGACCCAGATCCAAAGGCGGATCCGAGTAATCCGGGATCGAGATATATTACGGTAGAGCTGGATGATGATTGGAAAATTAACAGCATGGAGTAAGCTTGGATACGTGATGGTTTTACTTATTACGAAGTATTATCACTGGATCAGCCATGAAAACCCTAGATCAAGGGGATCTAGCCGGTCTAGCCAAGTTGGAATTGTGTGGCGAAGTGGGTGAACACTTTACCGCCCAAAGTATAGCGCGCCCGAAGAGTGGGGGTTGGTCCTTAGAGAAGAACCGACTTTTCGGGTAGTACAGGTCCTGGATCAAGTACTAGACTCGATCCAGGTTGGCGTGTGACCTTGTGCAATCCCTATAGATGTCGATTAATTCGGCGGACCGGGTTTCACCGGGTATTTGTATTCCTAAGATAGACACACAGAAAATGCAAGCACTTCCAGGTTGTACGTATCCTGGGGGTCCTGAATGTGGGTTGAGAGATCACGAGTAAAGACCTTCTTCCCAAAAGATAACCTAAAATAATACAGAGTTTGAATATACAATATGCAGCCTGTCAGTTAGTTAGCACGCCCGAATACAGGTAAATTTCGGGATGCCCTACGCGCACCACCCTCGAAATGCTCGAGGGAAACAATAGAATATCTTTCCTAAACACACAGTAATCAACAGTCAAATCCTAGGGGTGATCACTACCAAACCTCCTAAGATCGCAGGGAAATGAATATGAAATGCAAGGGGCACTCGGAGTGTCCACTAGCAACTTAGCAAATAAAATAACTGGATCACTCCGAGTGTTCAAGCCCACTGGTCCCCAAGTTAATTCGACTTGAACGTGTTGAGAGTTTTCGCGTAGTTAACGCGGCCTTGGTCGTTCTCACTCTGGGGCCCTCCTAATATGAGCGGTCCTCCAGGTAGTCCTTCCTTGACGAGATGTGTTAAAAAGTACGGCGACCTCCCTAGGTTGCCTGTGCGACGAAGATACTTAGGCTTCCCAATATGAAGCGAACTCGAAGACACTTGTGCTTCTCAACGCAAATCAAACTCTGTTTAAAATTATCTTCTACCTCTTTGGCATTCTAAATTTTTCTTCTGTTTTGGTAGTCTTGGTACTTCTTTGGCGGTCTTCCTTTACTTCGTGAGGTCACACTCGGGTAGACTTGGTCTCATTATACTTGAAATGTCACGTCGAACTTGGATCTGCATACACTCATCAGCGATGTCTCGGCTCTTCTGAGATCGGCAGCACTGGTCTTGTTCTTGCACGGTGTAATCATCTGATTGCGATACTCTTGGGTCGCACTATCTTGACTCTGCTTGGATGTCAGTAAACTGACTTCTGGACTGAACTTATCTTCGGTAACTTGATCTTCGATTTTGTTCTTCGACAGTCGCTTGGTCATTCAGGATGTATTGTCATTCGGGATGTACATTCGGGGTACACTTCGTAACTTCGGATGGAGTCTTCATATCCGGTAGGCGATCGAACTTTCAGGATGAGGGAGACTGTCTTGGGGTTTACATGTGTAGGTAGGGTCGTACTTGTGGAAACCTTGGCGTTTCAGGGTGTTTTGGGTGATGTTCGGCTCCGTCAAGGTAGGCTGCTCCTCGGGATACGTTCTCCGAGGGCACTTGCTTCCTTCTCGTGGATACCTGCCGTCAAGGAGTCGGCGGTCGGACTGAGCGTCGATATTGCATCCTGAATGTGGTACCCATTCAGGGCGTATGCTTCCAACCTGTGAGCCTCTCCGTAACTGAACATCTGCATCCCCAAAGTCCAAACCATCAATTCGCCCAGGAGTCCCACTCAATACCCATCTCGAAAAAACATCATCTTAGTCCGAATCAGTGTGCGGGTTGTCCCGGCTGGGCAGCTGCGGGTGTGCCTAGAAAATTCAGAGGCACATCGTCACAACCGCCCCTCAGATACAAGGTCTTTCACTGAGGAAATTACCATCGAAGTGACAGAACATGAGCCGACCAAACGAACGCAGCTATCCCGGGCGACCAGACATCCCGAATTGCAAAACCGTTAGGCGATTACCCAGATTGGGTCTTTTCTGCGCCCCGTCTACTATCCAACTGTCGTACCCAATTCAGAGTGGCAACCAAGATTCCACTCACAACGAGAACTTCCAACGATCAAGCAACTGATGAGCGAGACACCAAGCAACTCCGGAGACCGGGCACCAACTAGCGGTTCGCCTCCTCAGCGTCAGAGCCACTCCCTAGCGCCCAGCTTGAAAAGGCGGGTGCTCAGGATGCACGCACTACTGAGAGCGACCGCGGTGCAACTTCCGGCTCTGGCTTGGAGTCCTCGGCTGACAAGCGCGGTGAGACGGCTCAAGAGACTTCAAAGGAGGCGGCGGAGACGCCACAAGTCCCGGAACGTAAGGATGCAAAGGCGCCGAAGAGCCGAAGCTCTAGCGCGGAAAAATCCACAGGCAAGAGAAGCAGGAGCGTCTCCAAGGAGCGCTCGGGCAACAAAAAGAAGCGGAGTTCGAGCAAGGATCGCTCGGGTTCGAGCACGGTGACTGCTTCCGACGGCAATTCGCCTCCAGACGTGGTTCCGGCGTCCACGGGTGCTCCATCAGCGGCGGACAAGGCTCAAGACCTGATCCAGCGCGCGCTTCAGCCACTGCTGGCCAAAGTCTTCGAAAAGGATGATATGGACAAGCTGGATGCTCTGGCAGACGTCGCAGTCAAGGCACGCCCCGCTCTGGAAGGTCAAGTCCCTCCAACACGCGTTGCTGCGCCTCCCTCTCATCTACCAGTCCGAACACGATGTTCGTGGGGGTTCCGGCGACAGCCGCAGACTTATCCAACGGGAGCCTTCTCCGCGGTGGCTATGGTGGAGTTGAGTGTCTCTGGGAGTGGAGTCACTTTCGGAAAGGGACGTACAGTTCCTCGCCAAGCTATTGAGTCCGGATGTTGACATCCGTCGCGAAATATTGACTTCTCTGAATGTTGCGCGGGAGCCTGACTCGAGCGAGTTTCTTTTGACGCTGAAGAGCATTTCAACCAAGCGGGAAATGGCTTCTCTTCTGCGTCACTATGGTGCTCAAGATCTGGCTCGGAAAGTCTTTGGGATGACGACTCTCATGAAGCGGCTTCTGGATAAGTATCGAGCTTTGGAGACTTCTACCCAACGTTCGAGCTCTCAGGCAACTCGGCGTGCTTTGAAGGATTTCGAAGAAGTCCGCCAGGTTCGTGCGGACTA
This sequence comes from Phytophthora palmivora, assembly GCA_008079305.1. NCBI lineage: Eukaryota > Oomycota > Peronosporomycetes > Peronosporales > Peronosporaceae > Phytophthora > Phytophthora palmivora. Next base: position 1,858 of record VOQZ01000322.1, on the reverse strand, counting down.
CTCGCTACTCCAGAAGTATTGGCACCAAGAAGCTGAGCTCGCCAAACGTTACATCATCTCCGAACTGGAAAAGCACGCTCGCGATTACAAGCACGAGGCTCAGGAACACGAGCGTCAAGAAGGGGCACTCCAAGCGCGCATCACGCGTCTGGAGAGTGATCATGACGAGTTGCAGAAAGTTGTTTATGATCTGGAAAATCGCTTGAAAGCGTCAGCCTTGGATCCTTCCAGGCTCATGAACTTCCTCCATCGCCATGACACTCGGGTAGACGGCAATTGGCCTCGCCTGAAAGCGCTTCTGGAAAAGTTTCGCAATCACCAAGATCCTCCCGAGGCTTGGAAGACTCAGATTTTCGTCAACACTTTGGATGATCCCACATTGCGGCCTGAACCGTATGCGTTCGCGGATGAGAATGACGACTCTGAGGAAAAGCAAGATCCTGGAGACTCGAGACCTCGTTCTGGTTCGAAAGATGATCCTGTTGACTTTTCTAAGGATCCTCCAAGTCCATTGTCGTTGTCACTTCTCCAGAACACCAAGTCTTTGGGTCATTCGGGGGTGACTCATCCGATCTCAGAACGTCCAATGGCGCCCCACATCGTACACTCCGAATGGTGAGCCAGCTCTGGACACCGTCGCCTCGCCGCTCTTGGATGTCAGTGCGGTATGTGCATCTCTGGATGGTCCCATAGTTTGGGACAAACTGCGCACAGACGTCCAAGTTCTCATGCGTTTGGGTTTAACACTGGATCAGGCAGAGGGCTTAATCCGGAGTGGTCAAGCGGTGCATTCCCGGATCCCTTCTAGGATGCTCTCCGTGATGTTATCCCGGATGATGTACTGGAAACGCTTGGATGACACTCCGTGGACTAAGTTCGTTCCGAGCTGGTGTTATAAAAACGCTGAATCTCGTCTGGAAGCAGACTTGGAAACGGGAAACATCCCTTCTCGTTGGCCACCATTGTCTAAACAAGTACACCTGGACGACGAAGAGATCCACAAAGCTCTCTTCGAAAGCGACGGAGATGACAACGAAGATGACTCTCGTGACGCACCCTTCACTCCGAAGAAAGTGAATCCTGTTTTCCTCGCCGGACAACACCTCTAGAGAGGCCAAGCGTCGTGCGAGCGTAGACGCGTCTGCTTCGGAGCCAGATACAAGTGCTGAACTCAAGGACGATGAAGAGTTGTCTTCCAAGGTCACGTCAGCTTCGTCTTCCCGAAAGTCACGTCCGGCTCAAGAGCGTAAGCAGTCACAGCTTGCTCGGAAGGACTACAAGGAGCTTCTTCCAATGAAACGTCGACTGATCGAGACTCCTTGCCCTGGAGTGAATTCATGGAGACACTACGGCATCCTAGTGAAGTTCGCCCCTGGGACTACGAACGCTTTGGAGCAATCGTATGGATTCCCGGACTACGCCCCAAAATCTCTCCAAGCCTGCTGAGGCTGAACAGAATCGACTCCGTTGGAAAGCCGCTGACTTCATGGTGTTCTGGGAGACGAAGCCCTGGGACAAGATGTTTCGAGAGCGCTCGAAGTATCTCGCTTTGCACACTCGGACGCAGCTCTCGAAAGTTTCACGTGAGCTTGGATGAATTGTGGAGTTCATGTCGGATCACCGTCGTGCTTTCTGGTGGATCGGTCATTGGATCTTCATAGATCAGAACTTGGATGACTACTCCAGCAATCCGCTAAGGAGCGGAAAACCGAGTGCGACCAAGTCAAGAAGTCGTACAAGCGTCTGGTCAACAAGTGGGTGGACAAAGGCATGAGGGAGTCGCTCCTGGAGAACCTGGAGTGTGGACTATCCCTCAAAGTGCTGTCACTGGATCCTTATGGATCCGTCCTACAAGACC
>VOQZ01000321.1:0-19677 GCA_008079305.1 Phytophthora palmivora | reverse complement strand
TAGTCCCTGCGCTTGGTCGCATCTTCTTCCGGTAGCTCTGAAGGTACCATAGCCGAGTCCTTGGACTAGGCTTTTCCCTTTAAGAGGTCTTCAGCCGAGTCCGTACCGTAGACCACTGCTCCTAAGCTGCTTTAAAGCCGAGCTCTGGTGCGTCGCAATATTGTACCGTAGGCCACGGCTCCTTAGACTCAGCCAGGGCCAGACTTGATGTTCGCTACATCACAACTGCCCCGGTATGATACGAGCCAAGCTGGTGAGTGTCAAAACCTATCTTCTCCATTCTCCCAGCACACCACCGATCGCCGCCTTTAACTCCATTCTTCGCTCCCCAAGTCAAGGGGACTCCCCCAGCTCGGCCGCCTTCACAGGTACAGTTCCCCCTTTTCTTCTTGGCATTCTTCCTTATCGACAAACGTGACATCATCTTCCATAGGCTCCACACGTTATTCCTGTATCTTCGCGCAGTGGTTCAGGACGTCCACTGAGCTGTCGGTTGGAGGGGCCAGCGCTCTTGGGGTCAGCAGTGGTCGAGGCAACTCGGTCATTGATCTGACAACTTCCCAGGAGATGGTCCCGGTTCTGGGCTGTCTTCTCGCAGTCCTCCCCTCGTCAGCCGAGTCGCCAGGCGACACCACTTCGGACGCCACCATTAAGTCGAGCTCGGCCCGACCAGGTTACTGCGGATCCAGTTTTTGACCCATACCGTGGAGCAGGCTAACCGCCACTATATTGAGCCCGCTGATTTGGCTCGGCTAGTTGCGATCGGGCCGGCTCAGCTCAGTTACTGGCTGGTATTGACTGGTCCCATGAACACGGTTCGGTGATGCCCTGGCGGATATCATCAAAGGCTTCCACTGGACCGCGAGTTCAACTGCTGAACTAGCTCAGCGGCGGGACATATAAGTCAAACTTGCAGCGGTCGAGACTTCTGTTCTCCCTTCATCGTGGACAACCGGAGCTCAGCGAAGTGACTCGCAAGCCGAGTTAATAATGCTGATGCACCAGGAAACCGTCCAAGACACCATCCACTGCTTCGTCCACCTGCGCGGAACTGAAGCTTTGCCCCAGTGTTTTGCCTGGCAGTTACTGGATTAAGAGCCGGACATGCCCTCGACTCTTGAAACGGCATCACAAACACGGCGGTGTTGTGAAAACCATCTTCCAACTGGGTTGTGAAGCTGCACGCCGAGTCGCGAAAACCGAACCGTAAAAGCCGAGTCGCTGACGTCCGCGCGACAAATGCCGTTGCTTGTCAAGCGCAAGCCAAGTAGTACTGCCGAGTTCTCTTGCGCGGAGTGAAGTCTTGCCCCAGTCCCAGCCTTACGCCATACCGTTCTGGATGAAGGACCGGACTAGCTTCGGCTTCGGCTCGGTTCGCCGATCTCGGCGTGATTGGCCGAGACACCGCCTAAGCCGGGATTAGCGTAACTCGCGTCGGTTTGCGAACGACGAAGTTGCTGACAACTACGCATCGGGTCTCCGTGCCGGGCGATACCAAGTCATCAACAGCCACTGGGTCAGCTTGCGCGGAGCTGAAGCTTTTGCTTCAGCATTTCGCCCAGCTGTTTCTTGATGAAGCGCCAGACTACTTCGACTTCATATTACTCGCCGCGTGTTGCCGCCAATTCCTTCGGTCTAGCGCTAACGTTTGGTATCGTCCAGTAACTCGGCTGCACTTTCGAGACAATCTGAGAAGTGGCTGGGTCCGACCAAGATCGTCATCAGACTCGGCTATTTAACTCCCAGCGTCTGCAACCGGGCCAGATGTTCACCGCAAGTACTCACACAAGTTCTTTCTTTCTAGTTTCAGCTTCGCCCGAGTTCCCAGCTCGGCTTTAGATCATCCAATTTAACTTCCATTTCGTAAATCATATAATCATATATAGTTTGATGCAGTAGCAATTCGTCCAGCTCAGCTGCTATCTTCACTGAGCTAGCCGGGGGTTCTTAGAGTGCAATAGATAGTTATTCTTCATCTGCAACTTGCACCATTTGCAGATGATTTTCCGTTTCTTTTGGCACAAATAATCAAAGCGTAATCCTCCACAAGACAAATTCGACAAGGTTCCCAACTCGGCTCTTCATAGCCGACCCACTTCACTTTGAACCTCCGCTCATTCCTTGCTGTACTTGTAGATAGTGGTAACTCGTCGTCCAAAATGGCTTCGACTTCATACTGACTGGCGCCTTCATCAGGTTCCCAGCTGTCTTCTGGAAGCAATTCTTCATCAAGTCGAACCGTTGATCTTCTTTCGAGCTCATCTATAAGCGGGTCGTAGGTCTCTTCTCGGCGTCGACCACTTTCTTCAACCGAGACACATGGATTACAGGGTAGAACCTGTATCCGCTCTTGTCTGGCAATTCCAACTCGTATGCGAATTCCTCAAACTTCCTCTTCACTCTGAACGGGCCATGCCATCTGTGTGCGAGTTTCTTCGTGAGCCCTTGCTTCACTCGCTTCCATGAACAACACACACTTGGTCACCTTCCTTGAACAGCGACTTCGTAGACTCGGCTGGGGTTCCAATCGACTCGGCGGCAGCGTCAAAAGACTCGGCTGACGCTCCTCCCAACTCAGCGGTTCCGAATCCTCCTCTAGCTTGAGGCGTGGCTCGCTGTTCAACTCGGCTCAGCGACTCATTATGTTCCTTCGCTCGGCGGGCTTTCTCCTTCAACTGGTACTCGGCTGCTAGACGTAATGCGAATCTCTTTGTCGGTTTGCTTCTCGGCGTCACTCGGCTGGAGCGGCCAAGCCAGCCGAGCTATTTTGACCGTGCCTGGCTGACTCCGTCATAGCCTTCATCGTTGATCGCGCATCCCAGCCATGCACCGGTTAAAATGGGGTTCCTGCCGAGTAGTAGTCTTGAGTTGTTTATTGCGTATACCATCTTCTCGGCTATATCATCCCAATCAGCTTGTAATGGATCTTCCACGTAAACCCCGCACTGTCTGGATCATCGTCTTCACTGACCGCGTCGTTTGACCGTTAGCTTGTGGTCGTACTCAGCGTGGCTCTTGACCTTGACTGCATCATCTCTGAGAACTTCTGGAAAATCTCACTCATGAACCTGGGGTCTCTGTCATGACGAACCAAGGACGGAGCACCAACCTCCGGATACACTTCTTCAATACTTTCGCCACTTCCAATGCCCTGTTCTCGGCCATTGCCTTTGCTAATCAAGAACGCACCCCCGTGAAGTTTCTTGAAACAGTATTAGAGCTGTGTTGTTGACATGATGCTATTTCCGATTTTCGAGCGACAGGTGGATATTACGTTACGATGTGATTGGTTATAATGGGTTATGAGAGAGGGGAGCCTGGGACACGGCTGCACCCGTGCGACATCTGTGGAAGATTTTAGACGAACCTTCGCCTGACTGTAAAGGGGCCCAATGGACCAGAAGTGTACTTCAGAGTGTGCACAACTCTGAAGGTCAAATGCACTCTGTCTGGTCACCGGACTTTCCCCGACGATGAGTGCCTAATTCCTGGCGGAAAGTCTCTCAGAAGAACGTATCTCTGAGAGACCTCATCCCGTTACCGTCCAGCGCGACGATGATGGTTCAAGGATCTACACTACTTACCCGCAGAGACCAAGTATCGCGCGCCGGACGCCGCGCACCCGCGCAACCCTCAAGAACTTCGTACGTTGAAGCATTGGTGCTCCGTACTATGATATTCCGTTCAAGACTCTGGTATTCCCCACTCTGAATGACCAAGACTTTGAAAACCAAAGTGAGTTCAGACTCTGAAACCCGGATACCAGACTCTGAAATCAACGAAGATTCAAGACCATACTGAAACCAAGTGAACCCAAGTTCAAGTCACGCAATCAAGTGATCCTGACCTGCACATCCCCAATGACGTCTCTACCTGTAACCCATGACTGCTGCACGTACCATACTGACCATCAGTCACGCATCAAGTGATCTGCCTGTATCAATGACGTCTCTACTGTCAACCCATCGAGATCTGCACGACCATACTGAACCAAGTTCAGGTCACGCAATCAAGTGATGACTGACCTGCACATCCCCCGTGATGACGTCTCTACCTGTCAACTCATCGAGATCTGCTGAACTGACTGCATACTGAAACCAAGTCAAGATACCTGATGCATACAAGAACCAAGTGTACCTGAGATATGAAGACTGAATGCATGAAGGACGCCAAGGACGACAAGAAGAAGAGAGATACCAGAGATATATGAGAGTTATGAGAAAGATAAAACGATAAACAGAGTTCAATTTGCTTGCTACTGCACAAGTCCGCTTGAGAGGTATCCAAGCCACTGCGTCGAGGACGTACGCCGTGTGATCTCCACCAAATTCAGTCCCCTTAGGTGGAGATCAGGTAACGTAGAGACCTGAGAGGACCCGCCTATTCCATATCCTAGTTGGGTCGTTTGTTTTGTCTCTAGCGGTAGCCCATTTCATATTGCTCGTTTGGACAGGCTCTGGAAACTAGACAGTCGTTTCCAGGGTGCAAGGTAGACTGTTATATATAGCTGATTGTATTGGTTTATATTTTCCCTCTATATTAGAGGGTGGTGCGCGAACGTGAAAGGGATACCAGACAGACCAGGTGTCTGGTAACGAGTCCCTAGTTGACCTGGAGTATTAGCCCACCGTTCAAGGGCCCAGAAAGAATAAGAACGGCTGTATATATTTGTATATTCCTGAACTCTGTATATTTGTTGTTTATCTCTGAAAGTCAAGTATCTCGGTTCTGGATTTGTGATATTCAGACACCGATATCAGACTCTCTCTGGTATATTAACCTCTTTCCGACCACCAACTTTCTGGTAACCTACTTGGTTTCCAGAAACTCCGACTCCCGAACGCTCCTGGAAGGACTTCCTGAACCCCGACACCAGACTCCAAGGGAACACAACTTCTCTTCACTTTGAACTTTCAGACTCCGGCGAGGGTCATATTCCCAAGACAACGAACCCACAGGGATACCACAAGGTACCACACGCCCACCTACGTTGTACGACTCTGAAATCCTTTCAGTAGTCATATAACCGGGTTCACTATACGCCACCTGCTCCGCGATCAAAGTTTCACCGACTTCGCGACAACTGGTGCGCGTGCCCGGATCTTGGTATCGTGATATCACCGGATTTGAGAGTACAAGAAGAGAAAGTTTCCTGTCAAGCGTCTATATTCAAGATGGCTACACCAGGATCTACGAGAGGAGGACGCCGTGGTCGCGGTCGCGGTGCTCTGACACGTCAGTCCAAGCGTCTCCAAGGATTGCCGCCTGAGGAGCAACCAGACTTGGATGCTATCCAGAAGGCGGCTCGCGAGAAGAGGAAGGCTGCGCGAGAGAAGAAGGCCGCTGAGAGTGTGAACGTCCCAGAACCGGCGATCGAAGACCAGCCTGCTGCGGAACCAGAAGCTAAGGAGGCACCCGTTGTCTCTGGTGAACAAGGTTCTGAGGAAGGCCCGTCAGAAGTCGAAGCTTCTGGTGACGAGGTGACCACTGCCCGTGAGGGTGGTGATGAGGCGTCTGAGGGAGGCGCCGATATGGTTGAGTCCCCGGAAGTGGTCGATCTGCGTTCAGAGTCGACGACCTCCGGACAGTCCGTGGAAGAGGTGAAGCCAGAACCCGGACTCTCTGAAGATCGTGTTCCGCAGTCTCCGAAGTCTGAAGGTGCACCAATGTCGGATGACACGCTGATCAAGTCCGAAGATTCTCTGAAGACACCGTCTGATGAGTCTGGGAGGGCTGATTCGCTTGATGGAGAACGAGCTTTAAAGTATGTGCGTCGTGAGCTCCGCCGCTGGAAAGACATGGATGCCGGTAGAGTCGTCCCGCCAAGCGTCGAGTATGTATGGCCGACGACGAAGCCCAGTGTAGCCGTCTTCCAGAAAGCCGCTGCAGCGACCGGCGACTACATCAAGTGGCGGTGCTCCTCTGTATTCCCTGAAGACATGTGGATTTCGGAGTTTCACGTGAGACGTCATGGCTTTGGTCGGATTCAAGACCTTTCCTACGTTGAGATTCCAATGAGCACGCTGACGGCACCAGAGTGTGTGGCTGTTCTCCAGACAATGCTGTACGAGGCGGGTTTTGAATTCCAGAACTTGCTCCCGACGTGGTCCCAGACCCAGGCGTCAGCTATCTTTGAGTCTCAGGTACGCAGTGTGGCGACCGAACTTCAGAGTCGTCTCGCCATGGAACTGGTTGAGTGGGCCACTGTGACTGCCAGGTTACAGGTTAACCGACTCTCAGAAGGCATGAAACAAGAAGACACAACAAGTCGAGAAGGAACCGATAGTGTATTACCTGACAAGGATGCTGACCTACAAGGACGACAGCTGATCATGCGCCTCCGGGTGACCGGACTCCGAGTGACGCATAGTTCCAATGGTTCCAGCAGTGATGAGCCGCCGCAGTCCAAGCGCTTACAGCAGAGACCGCCGCGCCCTCAAGTCTCGTCAACACCGTCAGCCTTGTCGACGCCGTCGCTGTCTTCATTGCCACAATACGAGAGTCGTTCTGATAACACACGACCAGAGTCCGGAACTCCCATGTCTGAAGATCGTAACAGCTCTCGAACTCGAATGACGGATGTGCCGGTTCCCAGTGTTATCGGGACCTCTGATGATCAGTCGTCTGGATTTCAGACCTCGCGTGGAAGCTCCACAGACTCGTCCTTGATGTCTGTGAGTCGAGGGGCGGCATCACACATGCCGCTGTCCGCAGAGGGTCTGGCGTTGATTGCCCAAGGCGCTGACGTCGGAGGAATGGTCTCCGGAGAAGGTATGGGAATCCAAGTGACTCGAACGTTGTTTCCTGTGAAATCGGAGCCTGAAGACATCGACATGCTGGAAGAGGAAGCTGAGGTGTCAGATGTAAAGCCTGAAAAACAGGCGTTCGTCCATGAGCCTTCACAGGGTTTCAGACAACCAACGTCAGAGATTCCGCCTTCATCTGTTTCCAGCCGAAGTGCAAGCCATCGAAGCCACCGCCAGAGTGTGAAGAGTGAAGACCTTCGGAAAACGCCGTCTCGACGCTTGAGTTCCATCGCGTCGAGTCGCACGAAGTCTGGAGCTCGAAGCTCTCAGAGATCAGGGCCTGCCCAGATCGAACTGAACGTCATGAGGCAACAGCAGGAGTGGCAGAGCCGGATGGAGCAAGCGCAGATGGAGTTCTTGGCCCGAGAACGCTTGGAGTCCATGGAACGTGACCGCCGTCGGGAACAACGCGACTTGGAAGCAAGACGCGAGATCCAGACGCTCACCGACCGCTTGTTGGAGTCTGAAAACGCGAGACTGGAGGCGGAGAGACGTGCTGACGATGCTGAAGAACGGAGAAGTTTGGTATCGGAGAGTAAACCCAGAAGCCGCAGCGTGGCAGAGCTGGAGACGCTGAAATCAGATCTCTGGAGGTCGGAAAGCCAACGTCTGGAATCAGAGTTTGCTGATCGCTGGCGACAGCGAGAAGCCGAAGCCGAAGCCCAACATGCGCGCGCGACAGACGAGATGAAACGAGACTGGATTTCCCAAATGAAGACCTTACAGCAGCGGATGAAAGATATGGAAGCTGAGCGCGACAGGGAGAAAGAGAGTTCTCAGAACATGCAACGCTTCCAAGCCGGTCAGTTGAGAAACCTTCGAGCAACATTGTCCCAAGTTCAAGAGGCGCGAAGGGTCGGTCACCCTGATTTAGCAACTGCAACCCCGGTGTTAGACACTGAGGACCCTGAAGTTGCAATTAAGTATCCGGTATTCGGATCAGAAATCAGAAGTGAGGTTAGGGTTGAACCCATGTCGCACCCACCGGCTCTCAAGACGGCTCCTCGAGAAGTTGCGACCTTCCAGCAAACTGCCCCTGCGCGAAGCTCGGTGACGAAGCGAGTGAAGGCCGAGAGGAATGGCGCCGCCGCTACGACCACTACAGCAACCCAAGTGACTCGAGTAGCCTCGGTGACGGAAGCCAAGGGGGACATCAGGCGTGCATCGACTCCACGACGAGATCCACCGCGGAAATCAGACGCTAGACGGTCTAATGGAGACCGAGAGGCGCCCCGCCGAGAGAAGCGCCGTGGTGAAGCACCAGACCCTGGTGGAGACTCTGAGGACTCGAGCTCAGAATCCGAAAGCTCGTCTTCAGACGACTCTGAGCTTGGTGAAGTGGTGAACCTGACAGCAGCGACGCAAGCTCAAGCTGGAACTACACTTCTGACGTTGAGGCCGTTCATGAACTCCAACAATCTCGGAGAGTTCGATCCTAGAGCCACACTCAGGGAACGCATCCACTGGTGGGAGCGATTCACGAATATGGCGTCTCAAGGAGGGTGGTCGACCAAGACACGCATTCAGGAGCTCAAGTTGAAGCTTCCGGTATCTGCGCGTGACTGGTTTAACCAGCTCCCCAAGAGTGTGTCCCGTGACTGGAAGGAGTTGTCGTCAGAGTTCAAGAAGCGTTACTGTAAGGCGCGGTCATCGTATTCAGAGAGATATTTCACAATGGCTATGAAGGACTCTGAGACCCCGCTCGAATTCTTCTATCGACTCAACTCCGCCGCTGGGAAGGCCGACATTGACTTCAGAAAATCGTCCAAGCGTCTTGAGAAGCACGTGCTCCGTTTTATCACGAAGCTCAAGGATGCGCGCCTGAAAACTTCGCTACAAGGTCAGAGATTCCGACGTATTTCAGACTTGGAGTATGCTTTACAACAGGATGAAGATGTCTGGCGAACAGGTGACCAAGATATGACCACCACCAAGGCTCGAGACTTCCGAGCAGACAATATTCCACGAGGACCGTTCAAGCCCAAGCGCATGAACCGGACTTATGTCGTGAGAGACCCGGACTCTGAAGATTCTGATGATGATGACCTGAAAACCATAAGGGATCTTTAAAATCCGATCAGGATGCCAGAGACCAAACCGGTGATTCCAGATTTCAGATTGTGACTTCAGAGTCTACCCGTGATGGAGACACTGCACAGACTTCTTCGAGTGCCTCGACAGCTCCGCCGAGCGCTGATTGGACGCAGACCCTGACAAATGAAGTGTACCGAGTGATGGGTGACATGGGATGGCGTCCGCCGCCCCATTCCCCGTCTGGATCGTCAGGTCAGGGTTTTCATCAGAGACGTCCTGAAAATGGCGGTTATTGGAACAAGTTTTGCGAGAAATGTCAACGCCAGGACACTCAGAAGAAGATTGCTGGAGGGATATCACGTGTGACCGGTGCCAGGAAAAAGGGCATCCAAGTCGAATGTGTCGAGCACCCCCTGTGAAGTGTGTGGAAAATTACATCCCGGAAAACCCTGTGAAGACTTGAAGACTCTGGAAACACTCAAGCAACTCGCCCGTCAAGGCGCACTGAAGGACATGCCAAACCACCTGAGAGAAAGACTTCTGGGTGATGAGGCAGACTCTGGGAAGCCGTTAAACTAATACGCCCGTCGGATGGGGATCCGAAACGCGCCGGGCAAGGCAATACCCCAGAGTTATGTGTTCTAGTGTGTGTAGGACCGGAGCTGAGAAAGGTTCAAGATAAACCCCAACAATGCATGACCACTTTAACCCAGGAATCAGCTGTGCCTTTCAGAAACCAGGAAATAAGTTACCCGAGATCTCTGAAAACACCGATCCGATACCTGACGACACAGTGTCATTCAGACTGAAGGATGGCGAATGCTACGGCTGGTGGGAGGATAATTACCCTGATCGTTCCAAGCGAGATGTGGTGATGGTGCATGGTGCTGTGAATGATCGCCGGACTAAGATTCTCCTGGATACCGGTGCGACTATAAACATTCTGAGTTACGACTTTGCGCGTAAGCTCGGACTCAGACTCAAGTCGCACAAGCAAACTAAGGTATCAGGGATGGGTGGTGTTCCGACGTACATTGGCGCCAGCGCTGAGATCAAGTTGACACTTGGGCCAAGAGTGGTGTACATTGTGGATGTTTGGGTCGCGAATATTGGTGAAGGAATTGATGTGCTTTTAGGAATGGGCTTTATGTTTGCCGCTGGAGTGAGGATCAGTACTCGCGAAGGTCTGGTGTCGTTACCAGACGAAGTCGTGGTGATGATGTGTAATTGGGAACCTGGTGACCACATTGGTCGTAGCAGGTTTGTCAGACCAAGCGAGGCTGTTCTTCTGAGTCCTGGTGAGGAGTTTATTGTTAGGATTGATTACGGTCCGACGAATCCGCAACGGGAAGTCGTGTGGGCTGGACGTGGTGATCGTTGGGTTACACAGCTGATCTATGCTGCCCGCTCATGGCCTGTGGCAGTTCGTGTGGTGAATATTTCCGATAAGAACACCTGGGTCAACGAGCTCTCTGATGTCGCGAGGATCGTGGAATATGGTTTCTTCCCGAGACATGGGCGTTTCGTGCGTCCAGGTTCCGCTGCATATCGTGATTGGGAGGTACTGATCCTGGAAAGCACTCCGTCACCAGAAACGAAGAAGCGTATGGAACGAGAGGCAAGGCTGGAGGCTCTGATGCCGCAACCTCCTTGTGTGGAGCGTCCAGATTACCCATGGCCGACTAAGATACTGCAACGTCCGAGGTTGGATAATGCTCGAGTGCAGTTTGTGAAATCAGACCCGACTCCAGTCACGAAGCGAGTGCGTTTTGCCCTAGATGCATCCACTCAGACAGATGATTGCTGCTGCAGTGGAGTGGCGGATAGCTGGGACGCAAGTGTGGATACCAGAGATTCTGAGATGTCCTCTGAAAGTGTCTCTCCCAGCGACTCTGGTGACGATCGCATCAGTTCTGGTGACGGCTCCTCGGACTCGGAACCAGAGTCTCCTGCAAGTGGTTTTCAGACTTCTCAGTTACCAGCAGATGATCTGGACTTAATGGACGAGTCTTGGGATATCCCTGTTCAAGGGATGCCCGGAACACCTGTGGAAAAATTACGAGTGGAGTATGAGCGGTGTATGCAAGTCTCGAACGAAGAGTTGGATTTGGAACCAGGTGTTTATATGCGGGAAGGCACGGAGCTCCTTGCCCAGTTGCGCGATCAACTGGTCATGTTACCAGAGATTGAGGAATTGACACCGGAGTGCGATATCGACAGTGCTGATGTTGGAGAACCAGGAAAGACAACACCAGAAATGGAGAAGAAACTACGTGACATTCTGAAATACCACAGAAAGATCTTCCTAGGAGATGGTAATGCAGCGCCCGCACCGGCAAGGGGCGTGGTTTGTGATCTAGATGTAGGAGACGCCAAACCGGTGGCCCAACGTCCAAGGTCCGTTGCCCCTCACCTCATGTTGAAGGTGTATGAGCTTCTCAAGAAACTTCTGGAAACTGGTTTGATCGAGTACTCCAATTCGCCGTGGGCATCCCCTATTGTGATTGTTCTGAAGAAGAACGGTGTTGACATACGAATGTGTATCGACTATCGGATTGTGAATGGTTTCATCCAGCTATCACCCTACCCGTTGCCTCTCATTGATGACCTCCTGATTGGGTTCGAGGCTGCGATGTGGTTTATGAGTTTGGATATGGCTAGCGGTTTCTGGGCGATCAGGATGACGGAGCGTGCTCGATTGATATCCGCATTTATTTGTCCATTTGGACACTTCCAGTGGGTGAGAATGCCTTTCGGCCTGAAGAATGCTCCTCTTGTGTATCAAGCTATGCTGGATAATTGCCTGTGGGGATTTGTGAGATTGTCACCAGAGGAAGAGGCTGAAGTTGACGCAGATGTTCTGGAATTCTTGCAGCTGAAGCCTCAAGACTCTGAAAACCAATCCTCAGACTTTGAAAACCATGCGCTGAAATCAGAGATGTCGGCTCTCACAAGTCAGATGACCGTTTTCCAGAGGAACATTCCGGTTCCAACGTATATGGGTCCAGTCCTGGGGAGAAGTTCGTACATCGATGACATTGCACATGGAGCGCCGACTTGGGACCAACTCTGTGACGATTTAAACGCTCTGCTTTTCAGACTTCGCTACTGGAACATCTCTGTGAGTTTGCCCAAGAGCGAATTTGGGAAACTATCGATCCCGTATCTCTCCCACGAAATCAGCGCCGAAGGTCTGAGAGCGACGCCCAAGATCGTCAAAGGAGTCGAAGAACTGCCGTTCCCGTCCACGCTAAAGGGAGTTCAGAGTTTCATGGGAAGTCTCAATTACTACAACAAGTTTATTGAAGATTTACCGGTTATCGCTGCCACCTTGTACGAGTTGACGGATGAACAGATCCGCTCTGGGAAGGATCTGACTTGTGCCAAAGAAGCATTTGAGCTCCTGAAACGCAAGATAGTTTCCACCCCACTTCTCAGACACCCGGACCGAACCAGACCGTTTGTTATCATCCCACATGCGAACCCTTGGGCTGCCTCGGCAGTTTTAGGGCAGGAGTACGATGGAGTGATTCATCCAGTCCGGTTCACGGGCCGTGTTCTGAATGACGCTGAACTCAGGTATCATATTGCCGAAAAGGAGGTGATTGCGATTCTCAGAGTCTTGGAAAATTTCAGAGCGCTAGTAGAGTCAAGTCCAGTGATTGTGGTGTATACCAGATACTCTGTGCTGAAATGGTTGTTGACGTCGAATTCCACCGATGGTAGAAACGTGAAGTGGGGTCTGAAGTTGTCGCACTGGGACTTAGAAATTCGCCGGATCCAGCGCGATGAAGACGGACTTCCAGCCATACTCGGCGCAGGCATCACACCCCGAGAACATTTAGACGAGGTATCTGAAAACCTGATTCCAGCCAAGGGGCGAGTCAAACCGCCAGCTCCTGTCAGTGTGGAAATGCTGGAAGCGGATTATCAGGGTCATGTCCTGAGTTTCGATGGTGCAGCAAAGACGTCTACTCGTCTGGGAAGTTGCGGATGCATACTCTGGAAACTCCCTGGGTGGAATGTCTTGGAAGCCCGAGGATTTCCCCTGAAGGACGTCACTGTGAATGACTCGGAGTATTGTGGATTGAACTACGGTCTGAGGATGGCGTTGGAACATGGAATACATGAGCTAGTGGTTGTTGGAGACTCACGTATCGCAATACAACAGGCTCAGGGACTGATTAACTGCAACCAACCTAATTTGCAGCGGAGGTTGGCAGAGTTTGAATCTCTGAAAACCAAATTTCAGACCCTGAAATTAGTACATGTGAAACGTGAGTTCAACCAAGCGGCAGATTACTTAACTTCGAAGACTCTGGCACTTGGGGAAGCTTGGCAGGTACAAGACGCTGACGAGCTCACCCATCTACAACTAGTGTCTAAAGTACAAGAGAAATTAATGAAGCCCTGCCCAGCTCCAAATGCAGAAGTTCAGGAGTCCGAAGTACCAGACTCTGAAAACCACGGTGTGACACCAGAGTCTGATGGAATCCCTGGCCCCGAATCCGCACCTCTGCCACGATCAGCTAAAGTATTGATTGCTGTGACCCGTGCCCAAGTTCCGAATAACACTGATCCGCCTGAGGACGACGATGAGCGTGAACCCCTGGGGCCTTTGGAGTTCCAGGCAGAACGTTGGCGGCGAATCAAGGCACATCAGAGCCACGACCCGTATTTGGTTGAGCTCATGAAGTTTCTGAAAGGTGACGTGGGAGATCTACCACGCCCCCGAGTCAGGAAACTAGCAAGGGTCGCTGAGGATTTCATCTTGGATTCCAGAGATGTGCTGTATCGTCTAAGTCGTGCTACCCGAGAGCGGCCTCGAGACAACGTCGATGAACTCAGACTGGTCGTCCCCAGAGACTTGCACTCAGACTTGCTGCATTATGCCCACGAAGACTATCAAGGTGGACATCAGGGAATCAAGAGGACGTTCGAGAAACTGAGTTCAGAGTTCTACTGGTTGGGTATGTACGCCGATGTGGAAAGATTCGTGAAGGAGTGTGTGGACTGCGCTAGCGGCAAGGGGCGACCTCCAAATCCTGGACCGTCACCTGGGAATATTGAACCCAGCAGACCGTTTGAGGTTGTGTCCATGGATTTTGTGACGCATATGCCGAAGTCAGCACGCGGCAACACCTTCCTTCTGCTCTTCCAAGACATGTTTTCAGGGTACGTGATGTGTAAGCCGATGAGTATCACCACGGCTCAAGACGTGGCGGAAGCCTATGAAGAACGTGTTTTCAGAAACTTCGGAGCCAGTTCTCTGATTCGTCATGACCAGGATCCCCGTTTTATGAGTGAGGTGTTCAAGTGTTTCAGGGAACTCCTGGGTAGTAGACAACGAGCTACTCTAGGATACCGACCACAAGCTAACGGCCAACAGGAACGGTCGGTTCAAACTGTGGTGCGCGCGATCAAGGCATATATCTCTGAAGCTGATCAAAGTGATTGGGATGATCATGCCGAGCGTCTGATGTTCGCCCTGAACACGTCGTTCGATGCCACCCGTCTGGAAACGCCTTTTTATTTGGTGCATGGTTGGGATGCTCTCGGAACTGTGTCCGCTATGCTAGGACCCAAGCCGTCGACGACTCAGGAACGAACCGCCTACGAATGGAGAAGGAAGATGCAACGAGACTACAGTTATGCTGTGGCATGTGCCGAAGATCTCCAGAAGAAAGCGAAACGCGACCGGTCTGAAGAACAAACCAGAAAGTGGAACGAGTTATCAGAACGTCTGAAATCAGGTTTTGCTATAGGTGATGCCGTATGGCTTTATATCCCTAAAGTACAAACGGGGTTAAGCCGGAAGCTAGCGCACATGTGGCATGGTCCTTTCAGAATCGATGAGATGTTGGATGACTTCCGCGTACGACTCAAGGTTGAAGATACTGGTTATCGTGTGAATCCCTGGGTGCATGTGAGCCGTCTGAAACCCAGAGCCCTGTTCCCCAGGCGACCAACGATAGAGCTCGAGATTCCAGAAGACGATGACTTTGATGCCGCTTTGCTACCTGAAGATAGTTGGGAACCTGACGCTGAGAATGATGAGTATGAAGTGGAGAAGATTTTGGATACTCGTTGGGGTAAACGTACCAGAACGTCCAAACGTCTCCGTGAATATCTCGTTAAATGGAAAGGTTACGATGAACTGAGTGGCTACCGTTATCGAAGTTGAATTGTGGCGCATTACTTTACGAGTTCAACCAGAGTGCACGAGCACGAGCTCGTTTCCAGGCAATGCAAGCTGGAGACGATCACCCCAGAGTCTAAACAACTCTGAAAATGCATCTGGAAGTCTGATATCTGAGAGATTGCAGAGACTGACTTTCAGAGAATGAGAGTATGAATGCATGTTCTTCAGAGATTTTATTTCTGAGATTCGTGTGTTCAGACATGTGATCGACTATGTTATTGCTTGTATGAAAACGACGATGTGTATGTGGAGAAAAGGAATTTGTGGAGATTACGTGCTGATGAATACGAGATTATGAACGATGAAAGTTGAAGGAGGAGAGGTGAATCAATGTTAAGTGGAAGATATTAGAAGATGGAAGATTGATGGTTCTACTGAGGCCGGGGTTTACGTCACAAATGCAGACAACTAAGTGGCCTATCAGTATGCAGTCTTCCTACGAAATTTGTGACTGAGGCTGGGGACTTCAGTAGCTGAGGGAGACGGGGTTCTCAGAGCGCTCGGCTGGCGTCAAGATATCTTTCTTGATATCGTCAGGAACATACTGGAGCCATTCTTCGTCCACGTTCACCGTGGCCCATTGCATACGAGCAGGCTCAATGGCATCCAAGTCCCCAGTTGCGTCTCCAGACTCAGACACTTGGGACCACCAAGTTCGGCGACTCTGGGGTCTTGCCAGATCCAGGGACACGCCTTGTCAGGAACAGTCCAGATGCCAGGCTCCGAGAGCAACGACTCTGGGAAATCCTGTTCGCCAAGGCTTTCCGGATGAGGGCGTTGTGCTGACGAATTAAAGCAGCTCGACGCATGGCCCGGTACTTGTGCAACTCCGCAGACTTGTCATCAGCCTCGACGTCCATAGTGACCCAGTGAGTCCGTTCCCAGAAAGCCTGAGCGTGCTTCTTCATGCTGCGCACGATCTCTTCTACGTCAGCCAGCACCATGGGTTCCAGCTCGTCACGTTTGTGGAAGTAGAACTCAGAGAACCGGTTGTTAAACATGACCTCCCAAGGAGCACGTTTCTTGCGGATCACAGCACAGTAGCGTTCTGAGTCCCAGCGTCCCTTGAGAATGGAGCACGAGTGCTTGTGGACCTCATAATCCGGAAATCCCAGCGTTTGACCTGTCGTAGTCTTGGTAGAGCTCACGCGTTGTACTCTGATACCATAGTACAACCAGGAGAAGGCATCACAGTCTGGTGTTTCCACCACCTGGAGCTCCCTAAACGACAGCGACTTGTAGGGCTTGGACACCAGACTTCGTGATTTTCCAGAAGAATCCTTGGACTTCGATCCACTTCCGCTGGTGGATTTCGGACGGGACTTGGGACTGGTGTGGGCAATCACGGACGCACGGCTTCTCTTAGATCTCTGGGTGGGAACGATCGGTCCATCGTCAGAGTCGGAGTCGTCTTCAGATTCACGAGGACGCTTGGAGCCAGAACGTGAATGGTCATCAGACTTCTTGCTCCCAGACTTCTTGACTCCTGACTTGTCATTTCCAGACTTTTGCTCTTGGACTTGTCACCCCCAGAGTCGCTGTCACCAGGCACGTCATTCCCAATTCTCGTCATCGTCCTCAGACTCAGAGTCGACGACACCACTATCTTTGTAGTCAGGATCCTCTTTGGGGTTGTCGACCGAAGATTCGACGTCGCTCTCAGGATAATTGACGTGACCATCCAGATCACCCCAAGCAGCGGCTTGGTACCAGCCAAGATATGACGATCTACCACTTCGTCGGCCATCTGATAGTAGACTTCCGGGACGTATTTGGTCCAAGGGGTGGAATCCAAGTGACGCGAGAAAATCACACTCACCAGCATCTGGACAAGAACCGGACTGCTGAAGAGACTATGAGCCTCCTTGTCCGACGCCAACCATTCCATGGCCTTGTCGTATGCGACACCAGACAACAAAGCTTGGCGAAGGTCAGGACGGACTTCTTTCCAGACCACATCTCCAGGAAGCTTCTTGTATACTTCAGACTTGGCCACCGTGGTACCTGCATTCGCCGAAAGTACGGAGTCTTCAACAGGCTGGTGTCCAGAGGGACGACGCTTGAGACTCCTGAGGTCTGACGTGAGCGGCCACTTGGGTGATAACGTCTGAGCCTGAGATTTCGAAGAGTACACGAGATACCTGGGACTCTTGGACTGTGAATCAGGAATACCAGCATCCGAACGAGTGAGATCCAGAACTCTGGTATTTTTGCAGCCTCCTCGGCAGCTTGACGAGCTCGCTCTTCAGAAAGGCGTTTCTTGAAATCAGGAACAGGCTTCTTTCGCTCGTCCAGAGCTGTCACGTTGATGATAGTTGTCCAATGATCTGGAATGATAGTGTCCTCCTGATATGACACCAAGAGATCGTGTAGGCGATTCCAATTACCCGAGATCTCAGAGTTCTCTTGCAAGAACTCCGAAAACCCCCATGGATCCGTCGGCTTGACGTCGGGACGAGACTTCAGAATAGAGACTTGAGCTTGGAGATCGGCAACTGAGATTTCAGAGCTGCCTTGTCCGCCTTCAGAGCTTCCACTTGGTCTTGATAATGGGCCTTGAGGTCCCGAATCTCTGAAGACATACGCTCCTCCACGACACCAGCGTCTTGCTGAGCACCTGAAGTTCGTGCTTCCAGTATTGACAGTTCAGCACCCATTCGCGCTTGATCTCTTCACACTCCGACCGAGCCGCCGCAGCATCTATCAGGGCAACACCGTTCTGAGAGCCGACGCGCTCCCGAAGACGTCGATGGGCTGCAGTCATGAGTTTCAAGTAGCCAGCCGTCCGAAAGACCCTTTCAGCAAGCCGGGTATGAGGAAATGAGATAGCAGAGACGCCAACTCGCGGCGAACTTCCACTGACGAAGCCAGAGCATCCAAGTAGGCACATTTGAGTCTGGGCACGAGGTGTTATAGTCTCATGGGGATCGAAGCTTGGGATCACACGCTCTCCAACTCCTGAAGGTCTTCGTCGGTAAGTGTCTCGTACCCTACGACCACAAGGACCGCCATATGCATTCGCAATGTGACGACCTCTCTGGAAGTCCTCAGCTCGCGCTGGTACACTTATCAGAAAGGCACGTCCCTCAGGCTCGATGTTAGGCGCGATGTAATTCTGAGGGGCATCAGAATCTCCCAGTGTAATGACTGGAGCGCTTTCGCTCGTCATCAGACCTTGACGGAAGAGTCGGTCGACTTCCTCGGTGGACAACAATCGAGGTGCACCAAAAGCTCGCGTTTGGAAAACACCAGGGGGTCTTCCGAGAATGCAGAGCCTGGATTACGTGGAGTAGCCTTCGGTGAAGAGCCACCCGAGTTCGCGCTGCCATCAGGAAGTCCCTGAATGACTTTCGACCTGGAGAGTTCCAGACTTTGTGTATGGGCTGGGGCGCTTGAGCTGCCACCAGGTAACGTGGCTGAACCGACGTCACCACCCTGCACCGTGCTGACAGTAGCCGTAGCAGGACCTGTGCCTGTGGCGTCGCCTGCCGTGCCACTCGACGAGGTTTCGTGCTTAAAGACGTGCTTGTTTCCTCCGACATGTGAGTGAGAAAGTGGATTGAATATGACCGCCCGTTGGGCGAGCCAAGTTCAAATTTCTGAGTCTGAGAGAAGAATCAGACTGGGGAACAGGGCGCCAGAGGCTCTGAAAACCAGGCAAATGACAAAGGGTTGCTGCTACACTACGCTCTAAAAACCGTTCATCAGAATGTCTGATAGACCTGGCCATGATACACAGCTTGGAGAAAGTTCCGCACTGACGGATCGTGACCAGGAGGGCGGTTGACATGATGCTATTTCCGATTTTCGAGCGACAGGTGGATATTACGTTACGATGTGATTGGTTATAATATGGGTTATGAGAGAGGGGGAGCCTGGGACCGGCTGCACCCGTGCGACATCTGTGGAAGATTTTAGACGAACCTTCGCCTGACTGTAAAGGGGCCCAATGGACCAGAAGTGTACTTCAGAGTGTGCACAACTCTGAAGGTCAAATGCACTCTGTCTGGTCACCGGACTTTCCCCGACGATGAGTGCCTAATTCCTGGCGGAAAGTCTCTCAGAAGAACGTATCTCTGAGAGACCTCATCCCGTTACCGTCCAGCGCGACGATGATGGTTCAAGGATCTACACTACTTACCCGCAGAGACCAAGTATCGCGCGCCGGACGCCGCGCACCCGCGCAACCCTCAAGAACTTCGTGTACGTTGAAGCATTGGTGCTCCGTACTATGATATTCCGTTCAAGACTCTGGTATTCCCCACTCTGAATGACCAAGACTCTGAAAACCAAAGTGAGTTCAGACTCTGAAAACCCGGATACCAGACTCTGAATCAACGAAGATTCAAGACCATACTGAAACCAAGTGAACCCAAGTTCAGGTCACGCAATCAAGTGATGCCTGACCTGCATCCCCGTAATGACGTCTCTCTACCTGTCAACCCATCGGGATCTGCTGCACTGACCATACTGAAACCAAGTTCAGGTCACGCAATCAAGTGATGCCTGACCTGTACATCCCCCGTAATGACGTCTCTACTACTGTCAACTCATCAAGATCTGCTGAACTGACTGCATACTGAACCAAGTCAAGATACCTGATACATACAAGAACCAAGTGTACCTGAGATATGA